>JBBMOL010001221.1:0-45272 GCA_037954665.1 Laguncularia racemosa
AAAACCTTAAAGTTACCACCTTATCCTTCAAAAATTAAAAATTATGTTATGTATCTTCTTTCCCAAAAAATGAATATTAGAAAAATGAATAATGATTATACTAATAATGATTTAAAAAAGAAGATATTAGAAAAAAAAACATGATATAACAATTACACTAATAATGATTTGGAAAATGATTTTTATTCTTTTTAGAGTTGCCCCATAAGGATGCTTACATACTTGTTATTCGGGTTAAATAGACTGTATTCGCTTTTTATAAAAACTTTAGTAGATTATTTTGATTTTAATTATGAAAACATGTTGGGTTTCGTTTATTATCTTTTTAAAAATTTTTTCAAAAAAAAAAAAATCTAAGTCTAAGCTTTATTATTATTATTTTATTTAAAAAAACAAAAAACCCTAATTTAAAAAAAATCAATTATATTTTCTTTTTATGAAAAGAATTTTTTCTAAGTGATAAAAATATTTATTATTTTTTATTAATTTTTTTTAATTATCTATTAATTATAATAGACACATATATTTATTTTTTAGAAAACTCTAAACCTAATTCTAATTAACTTTATTCTAAAAAATAATTCCACCTTTTTTTTTATATATATTTTTTTATTTTATTCATATTCAAATAATCAATAAATGAATAAATAAATAAGTAAAAAAAATTCGGTTAACCTAGATACGGGTTATGGTTCACGAGTCGGGTCGGGTCAGATCGAATCACAGCGATGGGGAGCTTCTTCAATGGTGGCTTCCTGGGGGTTGTTCGCGTCGTTAAGGGGTTTGTTTTTGTCCCTTCCGAAGGTGGGTAGTCTAAAGATGGTGGTGGTTTTCCTTAGAAATCACTCTAGGTGGTGGTTCGGATGGCGACCATCGGTTTGAGGATTTGAGGAACTCCAGGAAGGCCAAACTCATGTATTTCTCTCTTTTTCTCTCTTCTGATCGATGCCCTCACTTCCTCTCATTGAGTCCTATTTATAAGCTCCAAAAACCGAGCTTGACAAGCCGAAATTTCCTTCGATAAGCTTAGATCGGATTTGTGGTTGACCTATTTTTGAGCTCCTTTTGATTAGTGTAAAACTTTTATTTTTGTTTTTGATTTATGTTAATTTAATGATGTTTATTTTTATTTTTGTCAAAAATTTGCTGGATTTATGCAAAAAAATCGAATTAAAATGGTCGGATTTCCCTTCCCCGCTATTGGCGCCAATCTGGACAAATGGTTGAAGACAAGGCATGCGCCCCGCACGTGCGATTTCATTGTCTAATTGCATGCTGCCAGTGTTTCCTAAAAGGAAAAAAATAAATAAATCAAAATGTCACAAAGTGCCCCCCCCACATTTTGAACTCACGATCAGGCCCTCTTCTCGTGCACCCAAGGCTAGTAATCATAAGCTAGGCTAACCTACTTTCTCGTTTTTTTTTATTAAATGCAATTTGATATATGCGTTGCAATTTTTTTATTTTTATATTAATTTAAAATTCTAAAAATTTATAAAAATTTTTTAACATATTTTATTATTTTTTTCCATCTTTTTCCAAATTGGGTGTATTTTTCTTTTTTATTATTATTATTTTTCATTATTTTTCCTTCATTTATAAAAAATAGAAGAAAAAACAATAAAAAAAAAAAAAATAAAACTTATTTGTGATAAGGGGGCAAAAATGGGATTTAAACTGCCCCTCTTTATAAAAGTTTAAAAAAATTAAATTAAAAAAACAACAAAACGCCATTTTTGGCTGATAACCGGTGGAAAACTTAGTTGGCTGGCATCTGAACTTGGTTCTTTTGGGGGAGTTGTTTTTTATCTTTTGGTGGGGAAAAATGCTCCATGAGCTAACATCCTATTTTTGTAAAAAAAATGATCACTTTTGATGATTAATATTTTAGGGGTGGTCTTAAACCGAAGCTTCTCAAAAACTAAAAACTGGATAAAATATCATCTAGAAAAGTGCTAAGGGGTAACTAGTTATGATAGGAAGCCCCTCAACCTTAAAAATGATTTTTTAAAAATGTGTTATTGTGAGCGAACAATTTTTTAAAAGGGAAACGCTTACAAGACTAGTGACCGTAAAGAAGAGTTTTTAGGAAGCACTCTTTAAAACTAGCCCAAATGGTTAATAGGAACGTCTTCGGATTGCAACCTCAAAGAAAGGATTTTCTAGAAAGGCTCTTTCAGGGTTCTAAACGATGATAGGAAGCTCTTACAAAACTAGTCCTTTAAAAAAAGGGTTTTTTTTAAAAAAATGTTTTAAAAAAATTTGGTATAATGATTATAGGAAGCGTCTCCTGACTAACAATTTTAATAGGGGTATTTAAGGGAAAATGCCCCATTGAGGGTAACAATTTTAGTGGGAAGCTCTCTTCAGACTTCAACCCCGAAGAGGTATTTTGGGAAAAGGGTTTTTGGTCCCAATTAGATTTAAACAGAGGGGGGTGAAATTTATTAATTTCTTAAATTTCACTTTTTTTGCAAATCACTAAAACTCTTGACTACTAAAAACCGGAATAACAATAATGAGAACAATAAAGTGCAGAAAATAAAAGTAGAGAAGATAGAATGCTCAGATATTAAGGGTTCCCCCTCGAGCGTCAGTCCTCTTTTCCCGCTCCACCCCGGGGGGTCCCGGTTGTCTATCCCGGTTGTGTTTCACTATATCAAAATTAAGGATACAACTAACCCCTTTTTAAAGGGCAAAGTCCTGTTGAGTCTTTTAGTTTTTCACTAAGCTAATCACTAAACTCAGTAAAGAAATAGCAAACAATTCCAATTCACGAAGGAAATTTTAACAACTCATGAAAATATAGATTTCCTCTAGATACATGATATGTAAAGATTTTTTTTTAAAGATGATGATCTTTTCTTCTCGGTGTCGTTTTTTTTCAATAACTTCTCTCTTTTTGTTTTTAATAACTTTTCCCCACACATTTTTTTCATTTGAATTAAACATTTTTATTATGGAGAAAACAAAAACGGTATTTCCGTGATAAACTTGAATTTTTTTTTGAATTTTCAATTCAAAAATAAGTTGGATTTGTTGGAGAAGATCTGCTTTCCCGTGATATTTTTGTAAGGATAAGTTGGATAATTAGTTTGACCAAGATCTTTTTTGGGATATATTCTCTTGGATCAAGTTGTTGAAGATATCCCTACTTTGTGGAACCATATTTGATATAAAAACCATATCTTACCTTATTTTTGTAACGCTGGATCCCCCAAAATAATTAAAATATAACTTTAAATCTGAAAAAAATTGAAAATCTTATATGATCTACTTTATATAAAATGAAATCTTTAAATAAAATCTTGTAAAACTTTATGTAAAAAAAAAAAAACCCTGTTTAAAAAACCCAATTTTAGAAAAAACACATCAATTTGTTCCCAAAAATACTTAAGGGGAGCTAGGCCTTAAATTTTTATTAAAACTATCGATAAAAAAATTAAAAATGTATCGGGAAAAAAATTCGTAAAGCATAAAAGGGTTCTGAAAGGCTTCTGAAACAAACCTGTCAACTGTTTTCCGTTATGAGGTTCTGAAAGTCCCTTCTAAAAGGGTTAATACGAAAAAACCGGATAACACAAAATTTGAAACCCCTTCTGTCAAAACAAAAATTTTTATATAACATTTTTAAGGTTCTGAACAAGCTTTTTTCCCTTTTTCAACTTAGAAAAATTACTTTGCTTTTTCTAAAACAGCTTTGACAAGCTTAAACATTCGTTTACAATTTTTCCTCTTTTGTTAACATCAAAAAATTTAAAAGAACTTAACATTTCTCCTAAATTTAACTTCCCCCCCCCTTTTTGTGATAACAAAACCCCATTAGATAACAAAATATACACAACTTTATTTTAAGCATATTTCTATAACGAATCTCAAGTTTTCCTAAAAGAATCTCAAGCAAATAGAATAATTATAAAGCATAAATATTGATCATAAGCATTATAAGCAATTTGAATATTAAAAGCGATTGATAGATATATAGAATCATTCTTCTCCCCCTTTTGTTAACACAAAAGGGATACTCCCCTTAATCGATGCAAAAAATAAAAAAGAATTTTTACAGCTTATTCGAAAAAAAAATTTTAAGTAAGAACTAAGATTTTTAGTCTTGTGACTCGAGAGGTGGAGGGAGGGGGGAATTTTGGTTGACGGAGGTTTTTTTGGTAAAATCCAAGTCGATGATATGAGGCCAGAGCGAAATAATCTGGAAATTTTTTGGAAAGAAGAGTTTGATTTAATAAGATTTGTGACAGATTGGGGGGTTTTTTCCCGTTTTTCCCAAGTTTTAAGGATTCTAACTAATTAATTTTTTCCACTTTAACAAATTTATAAAACCAAACATTAAATTAATCTTTTACCTCCATAAATTTCTCATAAAATTCTTTTTTTTTTTTTTTTTTTTTTTTTTCTCTTTTTTGGGGGGGGTTTGAAAAAATTTTGAAGTTTGTTTGACTTGTGATTCCATTGATTCTAGTCTCCTTGATGACTTTTAAAGAACTTCATTTCTCAAAGTTTTCTTAAACGAAATCCGTAGTTCTTTTAAAAATTTCTCGAAAAAAATTCTTTATTTTTCCAGATCAACTTTGGGATAAAACTTCTTTTTTCCACTCTTCCCCCCTCTTCACCTATGATTTTTCCCCATGATCGTTAACCTCTGTTCTGGGTTTGAACTAGGTTCTGAACCCCCTTCTTGAACAGATATTCCAAAAGGAACTTTTTTTTCATAGGGTTTTGATGGAAAAAATGGGGGCACCATCATTCCATACCCAACAATCCTTAAAAAAGGGGACATGGTAAAAAAAACTTTTTTCCCTTTTCCCTTTTTAATTTAAATAGGTTTAGAAGAGGGGTGGCAAAACTATCCCTTTAAACCAAAAAATGCATCGGTATTTCCCTAAATACCAAACTTTCTTTTTTCCCTCCAAATTTGATCATGACTTAGAACCCATGCCCACATTCTTTTTTTTTAATCTTGCATAAAAAAATTTTAGCATTTTCTATGGACAAAAAAGGAAACTCCCCTTTCCCCTTGGACATAGACACCAACAATTACTTTATGTAGATTCGGGGAAAAACAACTCAAAATCAATGACCATTGTTTCTTGTCCAAATCCATTTGAAAGCCTCCTTTTGCAGTAAACGATCATTCAAAGGCCCTTTTCGAAATCTCACTTTTTTTCCCAATATGTAGTTTTAAAACATTTAATTTTTTTCCCCCTTTAAAATTGAAAATGTTTTGATAAAAATTTTGGAAATAAAATTTTCCCCTTCCCAAAGATTTTAAAATTTCCCCCAAAAAATTTTTTTTGGGACCCTCGAAAAAAAACTAAAAGTTTTGAGTAGAGTAAATTTTCCATGCATTAGGGGTTTTAAAGTTCATTCCAGAAAAAAATTATAAAAAAATTTTTAAAAATCCATAAAACTACAAGAACACCCCCTTTTTTTTTTCTTTCGAAGAGATTTAAAAATTTTTGGGGTTTCGGTTTTAAAAATTTTTCCCCTTTTTTTGTTTGCTTTTGGAGGGCTTTTTTAGCAAAGGGTTTTTGGGAGTTTTTTTCCCCTTTTCCTTTTGAAGACATGCGCTCGTTTTTTTTTAAAAATCTTTTTGGGAAACCTTGATTTTTTTCGGAAGGGGGGGAAAACTGGATTCTTTTTATTGAAGGTTTTTAAAAATTTTTTCCCCGAAGAAATTTGAAAAATTTATCAGAATCACAAAAGGTTTTGTTTGATGTTTTTTTTTTTTAAAGGGGGTTTTTTGTTTGAGGGTTTCTAAGTTTTAGGCGCCACTGGATTTAAAATGAGAGAAAAGGGAAAAAAAATAGAGAGAGGAAAAAAAATAGTTTAAAAAGGGGAAGAGAATTGGGAAAAGGGAAAAAAAAACAAAAGAAAAAAAAAAAATTTTTTTAAAAATAAATAAAGTTTTTTTAAATATTTTGGGGGGGGAAAAAAAAATCAAAAGGGGGTTAAAAAATTTTCCCAATTTTCATTTCTAATAAAAAAAAAATTTTTCCCTTTTAAAGGGGGGTTTTTGAAAAAATATTCAAAATTGATTATGGGTTTGGGCAAATTTTTTAAATTTTTTAAATTTTCCCCAAAAGGGCACTGACTCTAAAAAAAAGTGTCTTTTCTAATGTTTTGGGCCTAGAAGAAAAGGTTTTTTTGTAAAATTTTTTCATGTGTTGTCACATTTAATTGGAAATTTTTTAAAAATTTATTCCATAATCAAAAAATTTTGTTGTTTTATCCATAAAACTTGTGAAAAAAATTTTCCAAAATAGAAACATTTTTAGTTCGGGTGGGAAATAGAGCAACAAATTTTTTTTTTTTAAAAAACCCCAAAAAAAATTAATTTATCCCCTTGGGAAATTTGAAAGTCCCAGAGTGTTTTTCTATAAAATTTTAAAACCGCTAACTGCATAGAATATCCTTTAGAAAAAATTCGTTTCTAGGATACCATTAAAAAAATTAGAAGATTTAACAGTTTTTTTAAAAAATTCACTTTACAGCTGTAAAATAAATTTTTTTGGGTTTTGCAGCTTGAAATCAAAAAAACAAAAAAACACAATAAACCCAAAATTTTATCTGATGCAAAAAAAATTACAATAAAAAATTAAAAAGCCCCTTTTTAAGTTTTTCGCTTCCCTTTCTTTCCTTTAAGCAGGGGCAAACCTTGATGAAGTACTTAGGTGTTGAAACCCCTTTTTGCCCCTTCATACCCAAAAATTTTTCCCAATATTTTTTTTGTGTATTTTTTTGATAAAAAAAAAATTCCCCCTTTGTTGTTTTTTTAAAGTCCCAAAAAAAAATGCCCCAACTTTTCCCTTCGGGACATTTTAAATTTTTCTGCCTGCTTTGGTCCCCAGAAAAATTCCCTTGGCAAAACAATTTTTTATCGTCCAAAGAAAATTATAAACCCCAAAATTTTTGTACAAAAAGTTTTCATTATCAAAAGTTTTCAAAAAAAAAAGGGGGTCAATTTTTCCTCTTAAATTTTTTTGGGACCAAAAACATAAAAAAATTTTATCCCAATCTTTGGGTTTGTTTAAAAACCTTTTAAAACTTTTTTTTAAAATTTAAAAAAAAATTGTCTGTTTTTAAAGGATCTTCAAAACCAGGGGGTTGTTCCACATAAATTTTTTCCTTTATAAAACCTTTAAAAAAAAAACTTTTTACACCATTTTAAAAACTTTTAAAAACCTTTTAAGATCTAGGGAAGTTAAATATTCCCTTTTTGTCTAGCAAAGGGGCATATGTTTCATCAAAACCCATTTCCCCTTTTTTTTTTGAAAAACCCCTTTTTTTCTTCTTTCTTTTATTCTTTTTAAAAAAATTTCCCCCTTCATTTAAATTTTTTTTTAAAAACCAATTTTGTTCCCAAAATTTTAATTCCCTTAGGTTAGGGGAAATAAAAATTTTCCTACCCTTTTTTCTTTTGAAAATGATTTTTAACTTTTGAAGAATTTAAAAACCCAATTTGCATCTTCAAAGCTTTTTAAACTTACTAGGTTCAATTTCAGTTTAAAAACCCAAAATGATTTTCAAGTTTTTTGTTTAGCTCTTGTTTTAACACCCTATTGTATAACCAAATTTTTGTTTTAGAAGGGTGTGCAGACTTTAAATCCCAAACTTTAGGCCCCTTGTTAAATTTTTTTAAATTTGGGAAATACCTTCTGTATTTGGGCCTTTTTAAAAAGGGCGGGTGATCAATCCTCGGAAAGTTAAAGCGGTGCTTTTGACTTGGGGTTTGGGAAATTAATTTTGCATTGAAACAAAAGCCCTTTTCTTCATCAGAACAAATCCTTTAAATTTCCAATAACTTAAATTTTGTTTTAAAATTTTTTGATACTTTGAAAAAAAAAACCCGCTTTTAAAAATCCAAAGAAATGTTTTAGACTTTCACAAACTTCCAAGGTTGAGGGTTTTTTTTAAAAAAAAGGCATTTAGACCCAAAGATTAAAAATTGAACGTTAGGTTTCTTCCCTCGAAACATTAAAAGAGTTTTTGATGTCATAGGTCGAAGAAAAATTATTGATGAAAAGCAAGTGTAAAATGCTTCTCCCAAAAAATACTTAGCAATTCCCCTCTCATTTAACATGATTAGTATCTCTTTAAAGTTCTTTTTGCTTTCCCCATACCCATTTTGTTGGGGTTTTTGAGTTGAGAAATTATGGATTTTACCATGTTCTTCAAAAAAATTTAAAAAAATTGCATTTTGAAATTTGTTTCCATGATCAATTCGGAGACAAAATTATGAAGACTCCTTTTTTCATTTTATATTTGTTTTGAAAACTTTTGAAAAGAATCAAAGGTATCTCTTTGTGTCGCAAGAATAAAAAACCCAAGTGTATCTTGAAAAATCATCAACAATAACAAGTCCTTATTTGCTTCCACCCATGCTTAAGACTCTTGTAGGTCCAAAAAGATCAAGATGCAATTAATTCAAGTGGTCTTTAGTTGAGATTACATTTTTACTTTTTATGAGAAACAGAAACCATTTTATTCTTTAAGCAAGTATCACTTTCAATCTTGTTTAATATTTATCTTAGGTAACCCTTTTTAATAATATCCTTTTTAGATAATTTTTCTGGGTGATTAAAATTAACGTGTCCTAGTCTTTTTATGCAAAAAAAACATGATCATTCTAAGAAATTAAGCAACAATCATTATTGATTTCACTCGGTTTTTTAAGTAGATATTTCTTTTCCTAATTCCTTCAAATAATCTTTCATCATTTTCATTAAAAGCATAACACTTGTCTTGATCAAAATCATCCTATAACCTTTTATCACATAATGATAATACTAAGTAAATTTGTTTTAAACCTTGCACAAGATATACATTTTCAATAAGAAACGTAGGATCCAATCGTTCCAGTGGAAATTATTTTCCCTTTCTACTTATCTCCAAACTTTACTTACCCTTTTTCTTCCCAAAGTTATGTATTGAAAAGGGAAGCACTCCAGTCATATGTTTAGAACATCCACTATCTAAATACCAAGTTCCTCTTATTTTAGCTTATGTCCCTGTACAAATGGAAAGAATTAAGCCCCTTTTTGGAACCCAAGAAGTTTGGGCCCTTTAAAAGATAAGCTCATTTGATTTCTTCGATTTACTTGTTTGATACTGAGCTTATTTCTTTTATAATAACAAAATTTTCAATATGACCAAATTTATTACAGAAGAAGCATGCAAAAAGAATTAAATTCCTAACCTGTTTCTGGAAATTCTGGTTTGATAACTTCTGTTTACCTTCGGGGTATTGTTCTGTAGTACCCATTGTGTGGATACTTCTTGTCAGAATAACTTCTGTAAAAGTCTCTGGTATTTCCTCTTAATATTTTTTGTATTCGAAATGTAATTTACTTTTGAATTTTTTCAGTTAAGACTTGCTTGCTTTAACAAAAACTTATTTTGATTTGATTTTGAACTCGAACCATGTCATATCCTAACCCATTTTTTTTCATTCGAAATCTTTGTGAAGAATTAACATGGGCAATTTCTTATCACTTTCATCAAATTTCTTAAAGGTAGTTTTCAACGAATTTTGTCAGTTCATCAAATCTTTACCTTCATGTTACTTGTTTCTGCTTAAGTAGTGATTTTCTATTCTTTAGTTTCTCTATACTCACATGCATGGATTCATTTTCTTGTTTTTAAGATACATTTTCATCCGCAAGTAAGAATTTGTTTGCTTTACTACCTCCTTTATTCTTAAGAGCTTTTATTTCATTTTATACTTAGCTAATTTTGTATCAGCCCTTTTTAGTGCCTTTAGTAGTTACTCATTTCTATAGCATCTCGTTTCAGTTACATCTTCATCGTTCAGAATGTACCTTAGAACTAGCCATTAAACACAGATTTGTCTCATCCTCTTCTTTTTCTGAATCCTCTGAATTTGTCTCTGTATCCCCTAAATCACTCCTGTTGCTGCATTGCTCGACTTTTCTTTTTATAATTTTCCTTTTCTTTGATCAGTGTTGGACATTTTGTATTTTGATGTGTCCTGACTTTTTTCATTCATAACATTGAATCTCCCTTTTCTCTTTCTTCTTTTCTTTCTTTGTACGCTTTTCCTGCATCATTATGCTTATATTCAGTCTTTTCTTGAAAACATTAAACTTCTTACCTCTTTGCTTCTTGAGCGCCTGTTGAGTCTACGTGCTAGAAGATGATGTCCTCTTCTTTCTCATCGTCGCTTTTCATCTGTTTCAGTTTCATTTTGCTTTATTTCCTTGACTTTAAATGCAATTCCTTTGGTACCGTCTTTCCTCTTTGCGTGGTCTTTATGTGTGACTCATTGCCCTGAGCTTTTCTCTCAATTGACTGGAGTTGCTTGTTTAGGCTTGGCTTCCTCTTAGCAGTTTTTTTTGCATCCTAAGGGTGGTGGCAATATCCTCAAACATTTTCCTCCAAGATCTGGATCTGGAAGTTTCTTTCCAAGTGATGCAAGCTCAAATTTTTTTGATAGTGTAAAACTGTTAAAGCATCTTTTGACACCTTCATTAGATTTAAATTAAATAATTTTATACTGTTGAATTAAAGCATTTATTTAGTTTCCTTTTGGTATCAGTCCCTTCATATGTATCGGATAGGATATACCAAATTCCTTTGCACTTGCACACGATGATATTAAAAAGAACTTTGATGGAGCAATTGTAGTCAGTAATAATTTTTTTGCTTTGTTGTTTTTCTCAAATAATTTTCTTCTCCGAATTGAAAAGGTTGAATCTCGTTCAAGGTGATCAAACTATCTCCAAGTAAAAAGACCTGCCATGAATCTAATCATTGCTTTAATGTAAGTTTCCATACGCTTTCTTCCAATATGAGAAGTTTGGCCATC
Organism: Laguncularia racemosa; assembly: GCA_037954665.1. Taxonomy (NCBI): domain Eukaryota; kingdom Viridiplantae; phylum Streptophyta; class Magnoliopsida; order Myrtales; family Combretaceae; genus Laguncularia; species Laguncularia racemosa. The sequence goes on from JBBMOL010001221.1 coordinate 10,844, forward strand.
GAAGTAGGGAGCTCGATTTAATTGAACATTATTTTCAACCATTTTGGATCACTCAAATAGATGGTCATGCTTGATACCAATTGTTGGTCCCAATTATGATTTAATCAGGGGGGGGGGGGGGGGGGGTGTGGAATTGATTAATTTACTTAAAATTTCACTTTTTCGCAAATCAACCAAAAAACTCTTGCTAATAAAATATTTTGAATAACAATAATGAAGAACAATAATGTGCAGTAAATAAAAGTAGAGAAGAATAGAATGCTCAGATATTTATAGAGGTTCTGCCCCCGAGCGGTCAGCCTCTTTCCAGCTCCACGTCGGGGTCCGGTTGTTTTATACCGGGTTGTGTTTTCACTAATCAACAAATTGAAGATTACAACATAAGCCTCTTCAAGGCAAAGTCTCACTGTTGAGTCTTTTTAGCTTCTTCCTAAGCTAATCACTCAATACAGTGATGAAACAGAAAACAATTCCTTATTCATGAAAGGAATCTCAACAACATCAAAGAGGAATATCAGATTTCCTCTAGATCACATGTATATGTAAAGATTTTTGCTTAAGTATATGAGTTTTTCTTCTGTGTGTGTTTTTCTTTCAACAACGTTCTCTCTTTTTCTTGTTGTTAATCAACGTTCTCCCACACTTTTTCATTTGAATTAAAACTTTATGTATGGAGAAAAATAACGGCTACTTTCCATGTGTAATCTTGAATTTATTTTTGAATTTTCAATTCAAAAAAAAGTTGGATCTGTTGGAGAAGATCTGCATTCCGTGATATTCTTGAAAAAGGGATAAGCTTGGATAATTAGTTTGACCAAGATCTTCTTTGGATATATCTCTTGGTTTCAAGTTTGTTGAAGATATCCTACATTGTGGAACCATATCTTGATATAACAACCATATCTCTTATCCTTATCTTTGTAACTGCTGGATCCCCCAAAATATAGTACAAATATCCAAACTTTAAATCTGGATAAAAACTTGTAAATTTTTATATGATCTCACTTTATCATAAAATGAAATCTTGAATAAAATCTTGTAAAACTTTATGTAAATAAAAAAAACCCTTGATATAAAATCCAACTTTAGTAAAAAACACATAAAGTATGTTACCAAAAAATATTGACACGTGGAGCTAGGCCTTGAAATTTATTTAAAAACTATCGATATAAAAATTTAGAACGTAATCTGGAAAAAATTCGTAAAAGACATGAAAGGTTTTGAAAGTGCTTCTAAAACAAACTGTCAACTGTCCCCCTGTTATGAAGGTTCTGAAAGGCTTCTGAAAGGGTTAGCATGATAACTAAGGATACACTACACAATTCTAAAAACACCTTCTGTCAGAAACAAAAATAGTTTATATAACACTTTTGAAGGTTCTGAACAAGCTTCTGTCTCCTTGTTCAACTTTAGAAAAATTAGTTGATATCTTCTAAAAACAGCTTTGACAAGCTTAAATATTCGTTACACATTATTTTCTTTTGTTAACATCAAAAATAAATTAGAGAACTTAACATTCTCCCCTAACATTAATAGTGCCCCATTATGGGCTAACCAACGATAGTGGGAAGTGTCTTTTTGGATTGCAACATAAGAGATGATATCTAGGAAAGTGCCCCATTGTGGACTGACTAATGATAACGATGTTTGATATATCTTATCAACCTAGCATTTCTAAAAATGCTTTTTTGGTGAACTGGTTCAATGATAATGAGAGGAGCCTTTTAGACTACCTAGTTTATAGAATATGTGATTCTGATGAATGATTATTTACTCTAAAAGCTTACCCGGTTTATCGTAGATAACAACTAAACAACCGAACTTCGTGATGGTTTGCTCCTTCTTACTTACTCTTATTTCAAACTGGGTGAGAGCCTTGATGTATTTTCTTTTTTGTGAGCACTACTCTTATGATTGTGGTGTTATCCTATTAACACATTAGGTCTAATGCTCAGAATAGGTTTGGGAAATTTTAAAAAATCCCATTGAGCTTTTCATTATTCCATTGTTCATTATTCATTAAGACACAATGGGTTGTGGTGTGTATAAAAATGATATGAGAGTTTGTTTAATGACAATTGGTCAGGATAATTGATCATTTAGAAACATTAACTTTGCTTGTAGAAGGAATGAAACCAAACTTCAAAATTTGTACAAATTGTTGGCATTCATAAACCTAAGTAAAATTTCAATTTTCTTGCCTAAAGGGTTTAAAACATCTTAATGCATTCGTATTAATGGGGTCTTTTTAATTCTGGACCATCCATTTGGGCTAATATTAAGGCCCCTGATAACACCTTTTTTCAACATATGGAGCCCATAATTTAGGGTAAACTTGCCCTTGAATTTTTGTGCATTTGGGAAACTTTTCTTAATACTAAATTTCCTTCTTTAAAACATACGAGGCCTTATTTCTTGTTGAATGCTTGGGCCATTCTTTGTTGGTAGCATTAGCCATGGATAATGCAACAAGTCTCTTTTCGTCGATTAAGTTCAGCTGATCAACCCTTTTCTTCACCCCCTCGGATTCATCTAACTTGGGTTCTAACAGATCCTAAAAAGGGTGGTATTTCGACTTAAATTGGCAATATGCCTTAGTATCATATACCAAAAAAATATGGGATAACTCCAATAGATGTTCGATTGAGGTTCTGTTTGGCCATAAGGGCAAATAGTAGATCTCGTGCTAATCTTTGTAAGTGATGGTCATCTTCTCAATAATTTTTAATGTTTTTGTTGGCTGTTTATTGCCCCATTCATCTAAAGTCGGTTTAAGGAATTGAATTTTTGTGGTTTAAATTGAACTGCTGACACAAATCTATCATCAATTTATTGTTGAGGTTGGTTTCCATTATCGGTGATAATTGATTAAGGAACTCTATATTGGGCTATTATGTCTCTCCTCAAGAATCGGACTATTTCCCCTTTTGGTGACACTAGCATATGATGAAGCTTCCACCCACTTTGGTGAAATAGTCAATGGCTACTAGTATGAATCTATGGGCTATTGGATGCTTTTGGAGTAATTGGCCGTTTATGTAAATTCCCCCATGGAGAACGGCCATGGTGTGGAAAATTTAATGAAAATTCTTTAGGTAGGGCATTTATTCGATTTACATAGACTTGACACAAGTGACAACGCTTGACATTTTGATGCAGTCTGATTCCATCATTAACCAATAATAGCCCATCCTAAATGATTTTTCGAGCAAGCATGTATTGTTCATGTGAGGTCCACATTCTTCTTCATGCACTTCTTTCATCAGTTTACATGCCTTTCTTTTGTCCACACATCTTAGCAATGTGGTGTTAGGTGATTCTCTTATAAAGCACAGACCCCACTTAATAAGAAATGGCTTGCAAACCCTTCTAAGTGTTCTTTGGTCATTTTTGTGGCCTTTCAGGGTATTTGCTTTCTTGGGGGAAAAAGTTTTGATGTCGTAGTACTAAGGCTTGTCATCTTGTGCTTTTTCGATTATCAGAAATAAGCAGGGCCTATTTTCAATTTCTATTTTCAATGGTTGGACTTCGGCTTCCCATGTTAGTTAAATCATAGTTGTTTTGTGGCAGAGGACATCTGCAAACGGGATTTTGAGTCCTTAGGATGTATGTGAAGGTGACTACCTCGAATTCATCCATTAGCTTTGTTAAATGTTGATGGTTATGACACCAATTTAGGTTCTTTAGTCTTATTTCCCCTTATGTTTTTTAGTATGATGAATGAGGAATCTCCGTATACATCCAATTCACGGATTTCCATATGGTAAGCCATTTTGAGGCCGAGGATGCACGCCTCATACTTTGCAATATTATTAGTATACGGAAATGTGAGTCTTGTTGCTAAGGAGAATTGTGTTCCTTCTAGTGATACCAGCATTGCCTTAACCTCACAACTAATTATTGGTAGCTCCATCAAAAAAACATCTTCCATTTAGGGCTTTGCTCTATCTTATATTCTTTTGCTGGCTTGCCCTTTGCCATTAATAGTTTTCATTAGGGAATTAGGCCTGTGATTCTTGGAGATCTCCCTCAATTGGGTGTTTTACCAATTGATTTGCTAATGATTGCCCTTTCATCAAATTTTGATTTAGGTATTGTGATATAAAATTTTCTGATAGGAGCATTTGCCTTTTGGAGATTCTTCCTAACAAAATGGGCTTCTCTACCAAGTATTTTAAAGGATCATGTCTTGTTAAAATTTAATAAGTAGTAGGGGGGTATACTGTCTCAAACGATGCATGAAACAAACCAAAGCACAACAAGTCCTTTCTATTTCAAAAAAACCTCTAAATTTCCCCGTCCGTGAACTTTTTTTCTTAAGTAGTTATAGACTGTTCCTCCCTCTTCATCCTTTTGCCCCAGCACGCATCCATGGATTTAGGGAGTATCGTGAGGTACAAGAATAAGGGTTTTCCTTGTTTTGGGACTACTAAGACTGGGGGATTCGTAAGGTAATCCTTGATTGTTTTTAAATGCCTCTTTGCATTCATCATCCCATTCCATTGTGGCGTTCTTTTTTAGTAGATGGAATAGTGGACGACACTTATCTGTGAGTTGTGAGATGAAACGAGTTATGTAATTTTTAACCTTCCCAATAGACCTTCACCTCCTTAATAGTACGTGGGAGAAGGCATTTCCAATTTGATCTTTACTTTTTTAGGGTCAATTTTAATACCTTCTCGACTTATGATAACCTTAACAGCTTGCCTGTTTGTGACCCCAAAAGTACATTTTTCAGGGTTTAACTTCAGTTGAAACTTTCTCAATCACTTGAACAATTTCCTTAGGATGATCGCATGGCTTTTTTTCTTTTAGATTTTTGCTATATATCAATGATGTATACTTTGACTTTTTTCGATGCATCATGTCATGAGTATTGCGATCATGGCTCTTTGATATGTCGCCCTAGCATTCTTCAAACCGAAAGGCATAACTTTATAACAGAAAGTTCCCTATATTATGGTAAAGGTTGTCTTGGTCTTATCTTCTTCCACCATTTTTATTGATTATATTTTTGAGAAACCACCCATAAATGAGAAGAGATGATTTCCTGCGGTATTATTACTAAGACGTCTATATGAGGTAGAGGGAAATTGTCTTTAGGCGTTGCTTGATTCAAGTCTTGGGAAGTCTATGCATATTCATACTTTTCCCCTTCTTCTTTAGAATAGGGACTATATTTGCTACCCATTCTGGGTAATTTGATACCTCGATGAATCCCACTTCTAGTAGCTTATTGACTTCCTCTTTAATTTTTAATAAGACGTCGGGCCTAAATCTTCTCAATTTTTGTTTTTTAGGTTTGACATCTTCTCTTGTGCGTAGCTTGTAAACTACTATTGACTGATCGAGTCCTGGCATGTCACCATATGCCAGGCGAATATATCCCCAAAATTCAGTCAATAGCTCGGTTATCTCGCGCTTTTGCTCGCTACTCAAGTTAGCCCCAATTTTAAGGTTTTTGGGCTCTTCTTTGCTTCTTATATTAACTGTCTCCATTGGCTCGTCAATCGAGATTTTACCTTGTTCTGTTTTTGCCACTTTCTTGTATCGCTTCGTGGTTAAGGATATTTTTTCCAACGACCCGACCCAATAGTGTCGAAAATGATATCAATGTTTTCATTACTTACCTGCGCGAAATGTCCCTGACATTCGACAGTAGAGAATCTGTGGGGGAAAGTGAGGTGAGAGTATATATAAGTAAAAGAAATAAACTACAATTTATTGGTATTTTATTTGAAGAATTTTAAACATCATTTAAATGATAACCACAACGGAATTTTGTTCAATAATTTTTTCCTATTCTCGAGCTAACCTAGGCTATTAAGGGGTAAAAAAAACCAGTTGTTAAGATTTGGATGTTGATGGCCCGTGAGAGGCTGACCCCTCATTATTGACATTGACCGGGTCATCCTTGGCTTTTAAGTGATAGCCGGCCGTGAGAAAGTTTTTTGAAGGGGTGGAAAATGCATCTGGGTATATTCAATTTCCCTTTTCCTTCCCCCTTCTAATATCTTTACTTGAGTTCTTCTTGGAAGGTAGGAACTTTTACCCTAGCCAAATGTCCCTTGTTGCCCTTTTGAATTGATGCCCTTCTTTGCTTATGCCCATGTTACTTCATCAAACATTTGGAGCCCCAAATTCTTGGACCTTCATCCCCGAGTAGGGTATACTGTTTTTTTGTAGATGGCAAAATCCTATTCTCCTAATATAGTGATTATTTGACAATTTGCTATGAACTTGACTTTTTGGTGGAGACCGAGGGTATGGCCCCTACAGTGTGTATTTTGCCTTTTAGTAGTAGATTGAAAAGACCTTGGTATTTCGGGACTTGGAAGAGACGTTGAAATCGTGGACCAATCTTCTGGTAAATGATTTCCCCCATTATTCCCTCTTAAAAACCGTCAAAAGCCCAAACCCATGTTGAACTGGGTTGATTTTGCTTGATCAACCCCCAAATAAATCGAGGGGGGCCCCCAAGGGGCATAATTGGGGGAAAGATCCATTATTATGAGGACTCTGGGACTTTTGTTCGTTGTATTCCACATGAAAATGGTTTTGTGTGTTTGGTCCCTCCTTCAAGTCTTTTAGGGGGAAAACGATATTTGGTCCATAGTGAAGATTGAATCTGCGACATGGTTTAGCCTTTTTGTTGCAATGCCTTCTGGCCACTGATTTGTTTAAGCACCTAAAGAGCGCTTCTCGGTGGGGTTCGGATGTCGTAAAAAGGGCCCCATAATGATTTTTGGGGCTGGAACTTATTGGTTTTCCCATGATCTTGTATTACTTGATTTGATCATCTTCTGAACGGGGGGAAACCCCCTCTTTTTCTTCTTTTTCTAATTCGGTGGTAGGCTCTTAGTGAGGTTTTTGTTTCTGGGATCATAAACCCTTCCCGAACAGGTGATTCCTCCTATAACAGAAGAATTTTCCTGATTATAGGCCTGATAGTAAAGGGCCCTCTTTATACTTTTCTGAGGGTTTGGACATTAAACACATATTTTTCTTGGGATTTTTTCCTTTGTCACTTGTCCCTCACAACTTTATAACTATCGGCTTTGGATCTAATTTTTATCATGTTCATAGACTCATTTTTCTCCCTTGGTAAGTTGTATCCTTCTTAAATTTAGGTCCCCACCCACTAGGTGGTCCATAAGCTATTGGGCTGAATAAGTAAATTTTCTAGGTACTTAAACCCCCCATGTATTTTACCCAAGGTTTGACTGTCGGGTCCCTCCTAGGAGGGTCGGCAATATGGATTTTCCCAAATGTATGGTGTTCTCTATCCGACATCCCGCGGGCTACTACCTTCGCAAAGCTGGATAATGTCTGCCCACTAGAGTGTGAAATAAGTCTTTTCCAAAGTGTTGACAAATATGAGGGGTAAACTCCTTTTCTAAATTGGGATTGATTACCTTGGCAGCTTAAGGTCCTCCAATGTTGGGCGTATTTTTTTAAATGATTCGTTGTGTCTTTGTCGAAGGCTTCTAGGTTTTATTACCAAAGAGTTAACCTTGATGTTGAACTTGTTTTGCTCGTAAAATGCACGAGCAAGTTTTTCCCATGTGTTGACTTGGTTAAGATCAAAGTGGGGCATACTAGATAAAGAGTGGGACCCATGAGGCTATCCTGGAAAGTTTGGACCTGATTGGTCATATTGTGCATATTTACTCATTTTTTGCACATATAACCTTGTTTATGCATCTTAGGACAACTTTTGTGCCATCATATTTTTCAAATTCTGGGACCTTGAACTTTTCTAGATAGGCTTCTTCCCCATAAACTAGTAGATTAGTGTGTTAGTTTGCTCGAAACTGTCAGGTCCTTCCAAGGTTTTCATTTTGTCAACCAACTTTTGGAAGAGCTTCTTTTTTATCTCCTTTTGTTTGTCCTCCATTGCCCTTTTTATATCATTCGTGGTTGGATTGAGATTGACTTTTGGTTCATATTGAATGCAGGTTAAGGCGGAGAGTTGATTTCCTCATATTCTGGTGGTTGATTTTCCACTGCCTTTCCCTTTCGAGCTCTTAAATGTTCCTCATGAGTAGGTTGGGTGGTACGAAGGAGGCCAATACTTTCAGTCAAGAGGTAGACTTACGCAACCATTGTTTGACCATTTGTTCTAGGGATACAATCTTTGGATCTTAGGCGGCATTAGTGCTGAGGTGTTGTCATGATGGTCATTATTGTTGCCACTGCTAGCCATCTTGGTTTTGGAGCGAGTGTGGATTAGACTCTTTAGAGGGTTTGGTTGTTTAAGAGCGAGTGGGATTAGACTCTTTAGAGGGTTTGGTTGTTTAGGAGCTATCTTTGATACTAGTAAGCATTTACTTGCTAATGTATGTTCATAAATATGATGCAGTATCACATAGATGAACAAGGAAAAAAAGGGGCCAGCCTTTGATTAATGATATAATACTGAAATTTTATTAATATTGCAAAGTTGGAGTCTGTACTTTGAAAACATAAAAAGGAAAGAAACAATATTGGTCTATCTTCTAATTCCTAGACTTCTTCTTCGGCTGCATGTGCATCGGTTCTCTGTCGATGATAGCTTCTAATTCTCTAACTCTTACTTGAGTCTTCTCCAATTGAGCTTCCAAGGCTTGGTTTCTCTGGTCAGACTCTTGAATCTACTTTTCCAACATCCTTTTTGTAATCCGTAGCCTCAAAGTGGACTTCCATTTGAGCTATAACCTATTCTATATAGGTTTTCATTTCTAGGCCCATGTTGTTCGGCGCAGGTTGAGTGACATCCAAGACTCAATACACCCTTTCTCCTATTTGGTATAATTGGTTGATCACGAAATCTCTTGTAGCTCGATGCTTGCCTACTTCCCTATTTAGATCTTCGAGGTCTATATTAAGGCTCTTAATCTGGGCTTCCTATAAGGCTTTGACCCTTAGCAGCTGACGATCTTCTCAGCCACCAACATGCTCAGATCTTAGTATTCGAACGTGATTCCTTCTAATGATAGCCCGTATAAACTATGTCTTGGATAGTACCAAATTGACGGGCCACTGAGTTCGGACGATAACCTGTACACCTATTGATACCAATCAATGGAACAGCCTAAAGGTTCCTGCATGTTAAGGATGACTTATTGCAGTAGCTCCACTTAGCAGTCCAAAGGATGTCATTGGCACTGAAACCTTTGAGTACTTCTACCTAACTATAGCTAGAAAGACAACAGACAACTTTATTCTTTCTATGCAGGAATCTACAAGGTTTACTTGCTGGGCTAATGATTTCCTAACCATGTTCAACCGAAGCATTTGAGATGGCTCATAAACAGATTAAGATGAGGTTAATGTTTGAGCGGAGGGTTTTCCATGGCCCTTCTTCTTCAAAAAATTCAGATTCCATATCTGTTCAGTTTAAGTAGGGCTGAGATATAAAAGACTTCCCTTCCAAGAATTGAAAAAAATAACTTGTGACCCTATAGTAGATGTAAAAAATCCCAATAGGAAAAAAGGATAGTTGCAAATGCTGTCGGGAAATGAAAGCATAAACCCGTCTTTTTTTTTTTGGGTAACTCTTGGGATCTCCACATAAGATGCCTCTTTGCTCCCATCATCACATCGAGCTATGAACTAAGGCATCCATTCATCCATTCGGAGGCAATATTGTTGCTATTTTCCAATGCTCGATTGATCACTATCTTGTGAATGCTTAGGAGTCTACTGAAAATACCGACTAACCCAGCCTCTAGATCTAGCACATACACCCCGTTGGCAAGTGAGGGGGCCCATAGAAGTTGAGTATATTCTTCTAGAGTTGGCATGATCTCATGCGGCCCAATAAAGAAAGTTTTCGGGCTCAATTTCCCCAAAAGGTTTTTAAGACAGCCCCAATCAAAGGAGATTGATTTCCATCTTCATTAATGAGAGGATGAGCCCTATCTTTCCCTAAATGAAGGTTTGTTCCTCAGGGATGTACAAGGTAAACCATTGGTTTTGGGGACCAGTTTTGGATCAAAGCTTGCAGGACCCAGATTTCCTTACGGTGGAGCGGTTCCCATTACAGCATTAGCCATCTATCATGATTATAATAGGAATTTCTAATTACAAAAGAAATCTCTTACAAAATATCAATAATTCTCTTATAGGTAAATGTATTTGGACCCCAAAAAAGAAAAGAACAAGGAAATTATATCATTAATCATTTACCAGCCCATGACTTAATGTATGCAAGGTAGGTGGTTCTAAAAGGTCCTCAAGCTCTAGGGCCTCCACATTCTCGAAAAAATGGATTCCCATTTTAAGCATTGGGTGGGATAGCCTAAAGCCCGAACAATGATATTTCACTTCCCGGGAAAATTACACAATAGCCCCCTGCCCTGGGGCCCAAAGATGGCTTGGTTTTAACCGTATTAATCAACAATTTGCATGCAGGAAAATTTAAAATGCAAAAACGAGTAAAAAATAGACTTACTAAATCCTTAAATCAAGAATAGATACGAACATTGTATTGACAATATTTCCAATGTAAGAGTTAATTAAAATTTTAGAAATATGATTTAAAAAGGTTTGGGGCTACCTATGTGGCCCCCAGGGGAGTCCATCCTATTGAGTTTAATTTTAAAATTTTACATTATCTTCTAATTGATTTACATTGTTTCCTTTGGGTCATTCTATAAATCCCAATTTTGAACTGGAAATTTTATTTTTATTAGAGTCACCACCCAATGGATTTGGGAAACATTATTAAATTTAAAATTAATTGAGGGGATTTTTTCAAATTTGAAAAACTAGTCAATGTAATTCCCTTTTTTTTTTTTAAAAAAAAAGAAGAAAGAAAAACTAAGATTCTGACTCGGGGGCTATCATTCAAACCCAAAAGTTACTACCTTATCATTCTAAAATTGAATTTGTTATGATATCTTTTTTACCAAAAAAAAAAAATATTAAAAAAAATGAAAATGATTATTAATAAGATTTAAAAAAAAAGTTTTTAAAAAAAGTGATATAACAATTAATTAATAATTTTTGGAAAAATGATTTTTTATTCTTTTTAAGTTCCCTTAAAAGGGTCCCTACGCCCCGAAATTTGGGGATAAAATAGGCGAGTTCGCTTTTTAAAAAACTTTAGGGGATTTTTTTGATTTTATTATAAAAAAATGTTGGGTTTTAGTTTATTTCTTTAAAAAAATTTTTTAAAAAAAAAAATTAAAAGTCAAAGCTTTTTTATTTTTTTTTTATTAAAAAAAAAAAAACCCCTTATTTTAAAAAAAAAATCAATTATATTTTCGTAATCTCATGAATTGGTTTTCATTCAAGATAAGATGCTTGGTCGGCCCTCCCTTAGAAAGGCTTATATACATACAAAAACAATATGAAAAACCCTAAGTTGCCTAATCACCCTTATCCACATGTAATTAATGGGCAACTAAAAAACATAAGTTATAAACCCACAAAAAAAACCCAAAAAACAAATAAATATTCTCTAACTTTATGGTTAAAAAAAAAATATTCTAATGTTCAAAATATCCTTCTTCCTGGTACGTGAATCAAGTTAACAAGTTATTCTCCTTTGTGTACTTGAAATCTTGAAATCCTTATAGGTTTCGTTTTCCTCTTGCTCTAGCTCAGGTCATCGGGCCTCCAATACCATGTAAGGGATAGAGTTTTGGCCCCTTTCCCTTTTTTTGATGCAGTGATCCTCATCATTCCCCATTCCTCAAAAAGATTCGCCCTCAAATTACTCATCAAAAAGGTAAGTTTGAAACTTTAAAGGGTTCCCTTACATTCCTAGTGTTTAGCAGGTTTATCTTGGGGCGTTGTCATTAAGCGCTCTCCCACTTGGAAAGGTCCATCCATCCTTAATGCAACTTGGATTTGTGTTTCAAAAAAATTTCCCTTTCCCTTAAAGAAACCAAAACCCAATCACTTGGAAAAAATTTTGTTTTGACAGCCCTTTATTCCCTTATCGAGCGAGTTCATTTTTCTTTTAAAATGTTACCCCCATACCAAGTATGTAAACCCTAAAAAATTTTCCCCCTTTTTTTTTGTACCATCAAGTCAAAAAACTATTAGGGTAAAGGAAATTTTTAAAAAGGGAGTTAAGGGATTAAAACCATACAAACCTCAAATGGAGAGTAAATTTTTTTAAATTATAGCCTATTATATAAAAAACTCTACATGAGCAAGCATTTTTTCCCTTTTGTTAAAATTTTTATAAGACAGCACGCATAATGTGGAAAGGCCCTTTTAAAACACTTTTGTTTGTCCATCTGTTTGGGGTGACATAATGGAAAACATAGTTAGTCCCTACTTTTTCCTAAATCCCCAAAAGTGGCTAAAAAATTTCACTCTCATCACTTCGTGGTTAGGAAAAACCCAGTAATCGAACAATCTCCTAAAAAAATAAATCAGTTTAATTAGGCATCTTTAGTTTTAGAAAGGCAATAAAATGAGCCATTTTAAAAAACCCTATCGATGGCAAAAAAATTGTTCTTTGATTTTAGGACCTAGGAAAACCTATAAAAATTCTATGGAAATGTTAGTCCGGGTTTTTACTAGGCACAGGTAATGGGGAAAACTTCTTATGGGGCATAATTTGGGGTTTTACCCTTCTACAGCAATGCAATTGTACACATAATTTGTACATCAGTTCTTTGGGCCCAATATAAATGTTTGTAAAAACCCAAAATTTTTTCTTTACTCCAAAGCCCCATGAGACCGCCTCTATGCGTCTCTCTCACAAATAATTCTTGTATAAATTTTACCCATAATCTATCCTTCTTAAAAAAATATCCCTCTTGCTTTATAGTCTACATACCCCTTTAAAAAAGCACTCAAATTGATTAAAATTAGCATCATTTTCATATAATTTTTTCATATTTTCAAACCCCAAGAAATTTTAGTATGTAAAGAGGTTTACAAAAAATACCCCCTCACAGGGCATCAGCCACTATTTTTTCCTTTTTGTTGTTTTTGATGACGTATAAAAATTTTCAATAAACTCTAAGCATTGGGCAGCCTCCTTTTCCCTTTTCCCTTGTGTCTTCTGGTACTTCAAACTCCATATCGGGAATAGATAATGAACCCCTTAGGCCAAGTTAATGCGCCATGTCTACAACGTTCTCACAAAGGCATAAACTCTTTCATATACTGAAGTTAGAGCAGCACCATTTAGTTTCTTTTTAAAGGCTTGGTTTGGAATCCCACATTAACACACCACCCAAAACCCCTTCCGGAAACATCAATTCGATCTCAAAAACTTTATAAAAAATTTGGTAAACTAAAAAAGGGCGTTTGTTCTTTCCCCTTTAAAGTTTTTGGGAAAAGCCCGCTCATGATTTGGCCACTTGAATTTTAATTTTTTTTTCACAAGTCATTAAAATTGAAACAATGATGAAGTCTCTACAAATGCCTAAAAGCTGGGACCGTGGGCTCCTAACATCGTTGGGTTCTGTTGTGTTGGCCAATCTTAGATTGCTTCACCTTCTCCTCTCTATAGCTTTTCCATCTGTCCCACAACAACCCCAAGGAAAAAACCCCAGTTCCATACAAAAAGGCACTTCTTCAAGTGGCATACAATTGGTTTTTTCCCTTAAAACATAAAAAAAACTTTGCAGTGTTGTACATGATCATCCAATTTTTCTAATTTAGGTATCAAAAAAATAGAACAACAAACTTTTTTAAAAAATTGACGCAATCATGATTCATTAATCTCATAAGGGCTAGGTGCATTTGTCAACTCAAAAGGGATTACCATCCATTTATATAAGCCATGTTTTGGGTTTTAAAAAAGTTTTTCCCCCTCATCACCCCCTTTCATACGAATTTTGGTAATATCCATTTTTTAAAGGGCAATTTTCGAAAATAACCATACACCATGCAATCATCAAACATGTAACTAAAATAGGAATGGGATGTCTGTACTTAACAATTTTTTTGATCACCCTGCAATCCACGCAATATCCAGTTCATCCTTTTTTGGGGGCTAATATTACTGGGAATGGCATGGGTCAAAATCTCTCACACGAACCCTTTTTTATCAGCCCACCCCTTTTTTTGAATTTCCTTGGGCCCCCTTTAGGATTATTCTATTGCTGGCCGTTTTGGAATGGAAAACACTAAAATCAAGTCAAACTGGGGCCTATCCCTTGTTAAGGGGGGTAATCTTTGCGGCACTTTTTTAGGAAAAAAGTCTTCGAATTCTTGCAATAAAAAATACAAAAACGCTAGGCACAATAGAGTTTAAAGGGCAGTTTAAAAAAAATTATCCCTTTTACATAAGGCAATAACTGTTGTTTGGGCCGCATAAAACTTAACCCCCACCCATTCTCCCCCAGACTCTCTGTCTTGGTGTTTTTAGTGTATTTCCCTCTTTTTCATGTGTTTTTTTTCACTCGTTTCTTTTTCTCTTTTTCTTTTCTCCGTGCACTCGGGTATTTTTTTTTCTAATCCTTTTCAATCCCCTCTGATCTTCACTTGCTTCCCATGGTTTTTTTTAGGGGGAGAACCCCTTTCCTTTTTTTTATACAAAAGGGAAAACTGTTTGGAACCCGTTTTCCCTAAACTTTTTATCAAATTGCCAGGGTGCCCTAATAATATGTGGGTTCCCCCCCGCATGGTACAGTCACAATAACCTATCCTTTTACTTCCCTTGGAAAAGGCATAAGAACCCGTTTGATCACCCTTTCTCCCCCCATTCATTTAGCCCCCGCAATCAAAAGGCTCAGATGTTTTTTAGCTTTCAATGCTCTTTTCTACTGCAAAGTGTTTGCAACATTAGTGCAGCTGCCGCAATCTTTTTTTAAGCTCAAAATTTCCCCGTCAGCACCCTTTTTAAAAATAGTTCACGCGGATCCCCTTGCCCCCCTGGGGTTTCACACTAAGTACTTCCTTGTGACATATAACTCGCCCTCACGGGTCCCTTTAAGTCAACTTTTCCCAATACTCCCGTGTGGGGACTCCCCCTCCTCCTCAAGCCCCCTCCTTTAAACCCCACTATCACTGATTCAAGCTCCCTAATTTGGACATTGGGATGAAAGTGCAAATCCCTGATACCTAAAACATTTGATATCTCTAGTCTTAAAAGGGGTTTTAGGTCGTGTTTCCCCCAGGGGCAGCAACTGGATTCTTGCCTTCACCCTCCTTGGCTTTAAAAAACGGGGGAGTTTTTCTTCAAAATAAACTTCCATGAGATTTGAATTTAACCATCCTTCTGATCCTTATTTTAATTTCCGCCTTTTCTTTAATAGCTTTGTGCAAACATTCCCAAAACTAAATAATGGGGACACTACATCAGCATTTCCCTATTCAGCCCATGATGAAAAGCCCAAAAAGGCTTCATCATCCCCCCTCAACTAGCCCTGTCAAGGGTATCCCAAAATTTTTTAATAATCTTTAAACTTTTTGTTCCCTGTGTCAAACCCAGATTTTTTTAAGTAAGTCCCAAAGGTAGTGACTAGGGAAAGAAACGCTTCTTTTCATAAAAATTTTTTTCTCCTCCCAAGTGAATAGGGCGCTCTCCTACCTGGCCTATTTCGCCCCAACTGATCCCCCATACACTGGGGTAATTTTAAAAAATCAACTGCACATTTTACTTTTTTTCCTAAGTGTAGTTGTACATTTAACCATGATCTTTTTTTCTCCCCCTTTTAAAACAACTTTGGATATTCTTTCCTTGAAATGTTGGGGTTTTCAATTTAAACTCCCTAAATTAATCACGCCCCTTTAAAACTCTCCCTATCCCTAAAAGTGTTGGTAATCCCAAAAACAGAATCCCTTCCTTTTCATTTGAACTCCCCCCTTTTTTTACCTATTTTCCCGCCCCCGTAGTACTACTTAAAATTCCCTACTCCCCTTCCCCCATCCCTTCTTTCATGGATTTGTTCAAGTCACCTGTTTTAAAATCCTTTCATCTCCCTATGAATCCTCAAACATACTCTACTTTCTCCTCCATTATGTTTGCCAAAAAAATTCTAAAAAATTTTTAACAAAATAAATCACAAGTAAAAAAAAATAATTTAATTATGTTCAACCCCACTGTATTTTGCCAAAATAATATGCTCACAATTTTCTTTATATATCTTCACAAAATGATCTCATAACCCCCCCTTATAATTCTTTTGCTAGGAACTCAAATTGGAATCCTAAAACAAACGCTAATCAAAAACTAAAAGGTCACTAATTAGTTCCCCGCCGGTGTAAGGGAAAATTATGTGAATTTCTAAAAGATTGAAACAAATTATTATATAATTCGAACCAACAAACAATCCCATCAACAATTAAATGGAAACAAAGAAAAAGCACCCAATATATAAAAAATATTAGTATAATTTGGATGCCAATGGGTAAACAAGATCTTTTACGCTGAATTGGAAAAGAATTTGGCCTTAAATTTGTATTGCTAAAATAGATTTTCTTCTCTCTCTCTCTTTTTCTCTTTTTTAAAGGTTTTTGATTCTTTCTTTTGCAATCGAATTGAATTTTTTTTTTGTACGTTTGCCTCTCAAAATTAAAATTTTAAATTTAAAAACAATTGATATCTAAAAAATTGTCTAAACCCAGAGCCCCTCAATTAAAGGGATTTATGGCTGAATAGAATTTTTTTATATGAATTTCCAGATATGAGTATGGAAATAATAACAGACGAATAACAAAAAAGGATAGAAATTACTTGATTCAAGAAGCCAAAGCTCTGATACCAAATGATGTGTGAAACCCTAGGTAATTAAACCTAGAACCTCGACGACGTTATTGAATCGATTACCCCGAGGACCGTCTCGAACAAGTATTGCGTAACTAGACCCCAATCACACGTATTGACTGAAACCTAAGTTATCAAAAGGGATTCCAAGCAATTCGGTTAAGAATTCCTATAGAAGAGTTCTTTTGCAAAAGAACAAAAAGAGGGTTTTTGTAATCTCACGAAATTGTGTTTTCAATCAATGATAAGATGTCTCGGTTGACCTCCATTAGCAAGGCTTATATAGCATATAACAACAATATGGAAAAACCCTAAGTTACCTAATCTATCCTTATCCACATGTAATTAAGTAGGCAACTAAATAACATAAGTTATAAACTAACAAATAAAACAAAAAAAAAATTGAATATGTCTTTAACTTTGTCGGTTTAAAAAAAATATTCTAATGTCTCTAAATATCACATTCTTCCATGGTCACGTGAATCAAGTTAACACATGTTAGTTCTCCTTAGTGTAGCTTGCAAGTCTATGACTAATCCTTGTAGAGCTTTGTTCATCCTCTTAGCTCTAGCTGAGTCATAGGCTTCCAATACCATGTAATGATCATGGAATTTTGGCTCCTTTCTTTTTGATGTTAGCTGATCCTCATCACTAAATACCTAAGTCGCCGGCTTTAAGAGCTGGCCTAAATAGCTACACCGCTAGCTTTTATGGCCGGCTTAAATGGGTGCACCACCGCCCTTTGTGATTTGATTTTCCATCAGTGTATTTATAATTGAAATGATTTGATTCCCATCACCCATGCCCCTTTACACCACCTCCTATATGGTCGTATTGATTTAGAACACTTCTAATTTTATTTTATTTCATTCAAATGCAATCTTAAGGATAAAGTAATTAGGAATGTGTATAGGTTTGGAGGATTCATGAGATTGTAAGTGTGGGGAAATTAGCTGTTGAACATTAAGGTGCATGTATGCCATGTTTGTTGCCTGTGATTGTTAAGTTAGAAATGTGTGTGAATTATGCTATTATAAATGAATATGATTGATTATGCATGTGATTATGTTTGGCTAAGTCCAAGAAACCAAGTGTGGGTTAGTGTTCATTGGGGTGGCACTCGATGATCGGTATGTGATGTTGTCCTTAGTGGAGTCGTGTATCGAAATGATTCAGGTAGATTTAGAATATATGGTATGGAAGGACTCATGTCTTGAATGTGGAAGGATGATGTATGTGTTGCAGAAAGATGTTGTTGTGAAAGGACTCATGGACTCATGAATATGGGAAGTACTACTGTAGTATATATATTCTTATTATGTATAAAACGGACTCATGAACAAAGGGGAGTACCCTTTGTTGCATATATATTTATATATATGTGTTTGTGGAAGGATTGTATGATGTTTAGAATTATGAGAGTGTGTTTGGATTAAGTGATTGTGAAGGAAAATGAATTGTGTATGAATAATATGTTACATTATGTATGTGATAATGTGCTAGCATGACATGCGTATGTATGTGTAGGTATACATTGTGCTGGGCATTAGCTTACCCCTTATAGGACCCATTTTTAGTTGCAGGTATCATAATAAAAGTGGTAGGATATGATGAAACCTTGGTAGAGACGAATCAAGAATCTAAGGAGAATGTAGAATATGTTTACTATAATGAGTAGTAGATAGATGAAGAGAATAGATAGATATTAAATGATTTAGTTATTTTAATTTAAGATTTCTATAATATTTAAGTTGTAAAAACACTTTCACTGTAATATTTTGAAGAGACTAATTTTGATGTATTTCTAAGGATAGATATTCTTTTAACCTCCTGTATAAGGAGAATGATTTTATTATTCACTATGAATACTTGAATGTAAATGTTGGAGATTTGTAGTGCTTGAGCCTTCATGTGTCTTCTCATAATGAGGAGATATGGCAGGCTATAGTTGTCTCGGGTTCTGATGCATTACAGTTAAATGATATCAAAGCCTAGGTTTATTGATCTCTAGACTACCTAGAAAATAAGAATTTTAAGACATTTATGTGATGGGAGTGGTAGTGAATGGAACTAACATTCCTGAATATATATTCATTATAATTGTATTTAGTTTTTTACTATATTACCAATATAGTATGGTATCCTAAGACAACTTATGTTCATTTTGTAGAATGCCTAGGAGAATCTTAGGATCAAGATCAACTTTAGGAGTTAGAGTTGATGCTCTTGATAATTGGATGCCAACTAGACCGCCTTAATATGGATAAGGAGGCAATGAAGTCAATGCTACGTACTACCAACAACATTGTCTAGCTATAGTGGCACTACGACTCAGAACAATAGGCCCTAGCCATTAGACACTCTCACATGAGCTAACTACCAAGTTGATGACATGGAAATTGGCCAAATAAAGGAATACATCAAGAAGCTCTTTGACCTAAGAGAGAGCAAGCATATAGATCCCTTTGCAAGATTCTTGATAAATAAGACTTTAAACTTGTGCTAGCAATATAAGATGGGGTCTTACCACCTAATGTTAGGCCACTATAGCTTGACACATATGATAGTATAGTAGATCTTAATGACCACTTATCTTATTTTCACACAATGATAAAACCTACATGGCCTTAGTGATATAGTTGCTTATAAAGTATTTACAAGCACTTTATGTAAAGCTATTAAGGCATGGTACAACAACTACCTCAACAATTCCATCAATTCCTCCTATGAGCTAGAAAACCCAATTTAAATAGTATGTGAGCAAGCTCCTAGTTAAAGACTCATTGACCTTAAATCTCATCAAAAAGGGCTATGATGAGCTAATAACAGATTACCTTGCTTGCTTTAACATGGCTATGTTGGAGATCCTGATGCGTGAAATCCTAGGTATATTAAACTTATAACCCCGATGATGTTATTTGAATCGATTTACCCCGAGGACTGTCTCGTACAAGTATTACGTAACTAGACCCTAATCACACCTGTTGACTGAAAACCCAAGTTATTTTAAAAAGGGGTTTTTAAGCAATTCGGTTAAGAATTCCTATGGAAGAGTTCTTTTGCAAAAGAACAAAAAAGGGGTTTTCGTACTCTCACAAATATTGTGTTTTTTTCAATTTAATAATAAGATATTTCATGGCCAGCCCTTACACGGCTTCATATATGATACAAACTACGCCAACGTGTGACGAAACCCAATAACAATACATTCGGAATTGCTACCCAAGATGCCAAACAATCGAGTGGAAACCGTGACCCGTTGCCTATAAGTGAGGCAAGAACCTTGTATATTATGTAGACGCCACAATCGGGATGAAAGACCGATTGACAAGTCGGGATGAACGCCACGGAAGAAAACCCGATAAGTTCTAGAGTAGTTCTTTAAAGAACCAAGAGAGGAATTCTCTCAAAAGTGTTTTCAAGCTTGTATGTTGTATATTCTATGTTCTAAACCCTAGGAGCTTTATATTAGGTTTACAATTCGTAACAATAAAGGCCCAAAACGACATAACATCATTAAGTTGCGGAAAAATAACAAAACAGAGACTTAAAGGCCGGCGGCGTTGGAGTGAAGGCCGGCGGCATTGGGCCTACGTAGAGCATATACATGGTCGTACCTTCTAGACGTGTATCTTTCTGTGGATATTCTTGACACCATACACGGCCATGCCTTTGAACCGTGTATACGGTCGTGTATGATTTTGTGTAACCTCCAACTCCTACACGACTATGCCTTGTAAAGACACACCCTCTTCAACCCGAATCCGTTATGACTTATACAAGAGTAAGGGCATTCCCATGGTTGTTCCAATCCTTTCCAACTTCATGATTGCTCCAATCCTTTTGGGCTTCATGGACATCCTTTATCAACCCGTTAAGTGCTTCCTTGAATCGTTTCGCTCGAGTTCTTGTGATCGGTCTAGGTGACACTTCAAGAGGATCAACATTCCATCTTCTGGCTTGGCTCCCATCATGGCTCTCATCAATATAGTGTACATATAACAATATGAAAAACCTAAGTTGCCTTAATCTATTTGTTTCTTTATTCTCATGTAAACGAATAGGCAATTAAATAATATAAATTACAAACTAAACAAATAAAACAAAAAAATAATAAATAACATAAATGAATGTGCTTCTCCCTTTTCGGTTCAATAAAATTAATTTATTCTAAGGCCTCTAAATCATTGCATCGCTATATAGAAACGTGAATCAAGTTGATAATTGTTGGTTCTCCTTTAGTGTAACTTGATTCCTTAGCTTGTAGGTCCATGACTAATCCTTATAGAGCTTCGTTCAATCCTCTTAGCTCTAGCTCGGGTCATTAGGCCTCTAATACCATGTAATGGATCATGGGATTTTGGTTCCTTCCTTTTAGATGCTAGCTGATCCTCATCATTCCCTCCTTCCTCGAAAAGATTTGTCCTTGAATCACCTGCATCATAAGGAGTAAAATTAAAAAACATTAAAAGTTGTGCTTGCATTACCATAGTGATTTGGCAAGTCAATCTTGTAAGCATTATCATTGATGCGCTCCACTTCTTGGGTCCATGACTAATCCTTATAGAGCTTCGTTCATCCTCTTAGCTCTAGCTCGGGTCATCGGGCTTCTAATACCATGTAATGGATCATGGGATTTTGGTTCATTCCTTTTAGATGCTAGCTGATCCTCATCATTCCCTCCTCCCTCGAAAAGATTCGCCCTTTTGAATCACTTGCATCATAAGGAGTAAAATTAGAAACATTAAAGTTGTGCTTACATTACCATAGTGATTTGGCAAGTCAATCTTGTAAGCGTTGTCATTGATGCGCTCCACTTCTTGGAAAGGTCCATCTCCCTTAGGATGCAATTTAGACTTCCACTGCTCTGCAAATCTTTCTGTTCTCAATGCACCTAAATCCCTTCTCTTGGAAAAACACGGTCTTTAATAACGTCCCTTTGGCCACTTCTAGATCACCTCCAATTTCTTGGCATCCACGCTATACCTATCTGTACCTATAACTAAGCCATAAGAAAATACCATACTAGGTAACGAAAGGTTAGTGTCAGTATAAGTAAAATAAACATCCTTGTACATAAGTATAAGTAGTTGTTTCCTCACCAACATTGTACTCTTACATTCATTTTTTCTTACAATTTTCTCTCCTCTCAGTGTTTTAGACTCTCTTCCCTTATAACTCACTAGTGTTTGTTTCTCACTCTTCTTCCTTTTCTCATCCTTCTCTTGTACACTCTCGGTTTTCTCTTCTGAATTCTTTTGCCATCCACATCTGATCCTCACTAGTTTCCCATGTTTATGTGGTGTGAAACCACTTTCCTTTTGTTTAATACAAAGGAATACTGATTCTTGTACCCGTCATATGTAATCTTCCTGTCGAACTGCCAGGGTCGCCCTAATAGTTTGTGACTAGCCTACATAGGTACCACATCACACATAACCTCATCTTTGTAACTCCCTATGGAAAAGGCTATAAGAACCTACTTAGTCACCTTAACCTCTTTACATTCATTCAACCACTATAATTGATATGGTTTCGGATGTTTCACAGCTTTTCAATTGCATCTTTTTCTATTAGCAAGGTGCTAGCAACATTAGTGTAGCTGCTACTATCGATTATCAAGCTACAAACTCTACCTTACACATGATACCGTTGCATGAAAAATATGTTCACGTTGGATCTCCTCACCATCCTCTTGGGGTTGTACACTAAGTACTCTCCTCGTGACATATAACTTGCTACTCGCGAGTCCTCTAAGTCAACATTCTCATACTCCTATGATGGTGACTCCTCCTCTTCCTTAGAGCTCACACTCTTTACATCCCCATTGTCATAGATAATCATGGCTCTCTGATTTAGACATTGGGATGCAATGTGTCCAAATTTCCTTGACACCTAAAACACTTAATATCTCTAGTCTTGGAAGGGGGTTTAGTGTCAATTTTTCCCTTGGGTTTGCAGCAACTAGATTCTTAGCCTTTACGTTATCTTTAGGCTTTGAATCGGTGGAGTTCCTCTTCTAAGTAGACTTCCATGGAGATTTGGAAGTCGAACCAATCCTCTGCTTACTCCATATTTTAATTTGCTGCTCTACTTTAATTGCTTTGTGCAGCAGTTCTTCCATATCTAAATAATGGTGTAGTCCACTAACACAACTATTTCCTTATTCAACCCATTAATGAATCTAGCCATAGTAGCCTCATCATCTTCCTCAACTCTAGCCCTAATCAATGCTGTCTCCAACTCCTTGTAATAACCCTCTACACTTTTAGTTCTCTATGTCAATCCCTAGTCTTTTCTAAGTAAGTTCCTATGGTAGTGACTAGGAATGAACCGTTTCTGCATAATAGTTCTTCATCTCATCCCAAGTTTTAATAGGTCTCTCTCCATACCTATGCTATTACGCACTAGTTGATCCCACCATACACTGGCATAATCTAAAAACTCTACTGCAGCCAGTTTTTATCTTTTTCTCCTTAGTGTAGTTATGGCATTCAAACACATGATCCATTTTACTCTCCCACTCTAAATACAACTTTGGATCATTCTTTCCTTGAAATGTTGGGATTTTCAATTTAATACTACCCAGATTACTATCATGCCCCTAGGTACTCCTTCTGTCCCCTGACATGTTGATAATCTCCAAAATCAAACTCCTCACCTTCTTCTATCCTAACTCCTCCCCTATTCGGTCTACCTACTCCTCGCCTGACAGTGGTTTCTGCTAGACGGTTCCCTACTCCTTTCCATTCTATCCATTCTTTCATGGATCTGCTCAAAGTTCCCCCGTCAAGATTTTTTTCATCTCCCCATCAACTCCTTAAACATCACTCTACTCTCTCCTCCATTAGTGTTCTATCCCGACATAATTCTAAGTTATCAATAGAGTAAGATCATAAGTAAAAAAAATTAAATATGTTCCTCACACCCTCTCGTATATTGCTCACAATTCTACTCGTGTATATCTCTTACAAAATATGTCCTCACAACCTGCCTTTTTTATAATCCTTTGCTAGGAACTTTGATTGGAACTCCTCAACATAAATCACTAAGTCAACACCTAATGAGCACTAGTGGTTCCAAGTCACGGTGCAATGAAGAACAAGTGTAAATTCTAATAGATATGAACTAATTCTTATACTAATTTCGGAACAAATAAAACAAGTCCCTATCATGCAAATTAAATGGAAACACAATTTGCACCGAATATATATCAAGAATATTAGTGTAATTCGGATGCACAATTAGAAGGACAAGATGTTTAATTTGTGGCTAGAATTGGAAATTGAATTGGTACTTGCCAAAACTAGATTTTTTTCTCTTTTTTTTTTAAAAAAAAAAATTCAGTTCTTGATTTTTCTTTTGCAACCGAATTGGAATTTTTTTTTGTATGTATGCCTTTCAATATGAACTATGAATTTGAACAACAATTGAATGTTCAAAGCTTAACTAAAACCTAGTTACCGTCGGTCTCTAAGGGATTTAGTGATCGAACAAGATTTTTTTTATACGAATTTCTAGAAATGAGTATGGAAAATAACAACAGACGAATAAAGAAAAAGGGATAGAATTTACTTGATTCAAGAAGCCGAAGCTCTGATACTAAATGATGCGTGAAACCCTAGGTATATTAAAACCTAGAACCCCGATGACGTTAATTGAATTGATTACCCCGAGGACCGTCTCGAACAAGTATTGCGTAACTAAACCCAATCACACTTGTTGACTGAAACTAAGTTATCAAAAGGGTTTCCAAGCCAAATTTGGTTAAGAATTCCTATGGAAGAGTTCTTTTGCAAAAGAACAAAAAAGGGGTTTTCGTACTTTTACAAAAATTGTGTTTTCTCAATTCAATAATAAGATTTTCATGGCTGGCCCCTTACATGGCTTTATATAGTGTACATATAACAATATGAAAACTTAAGTTGCCTAATCTATTTGTTTCCTTATTCTCATGTAACCAAATAGGCAATTAAATAATATAAATTACAAACCAAAAAATAAAACAAAAACATAACAAATAACAAAACCGAATGTGCCTTCTCCCTTTTTGGTTCAATGAAATTAATTTATTCTAAGGCCTCTAAATCATTGCATCCCTCCATGGAAACGTGAATCAAGTTGATAAGTGTTGGTTCTCCTTTAGTGTAACTTGATTCCTTAACTTTGTAGGTCCATGACTAATCCTTGTAGAGCTTCATTCATCCTCTTAGCTCTAGCTCGGGTCATGGGGCCTCTAATACCATGTAATGGATCATGGGATTTTGGTTCCTTCCTTTTGGATGCTAGTTGATCCTCATCAGATCCCCAATGTCAACAAGAGTGTTACTCTAAATGTTGTAATTCAAGGCATTTGATTAGGTAGCAACTTCTTCAACTCATTGGGGAAGGCTAACAAATTTTAAAGAATTTTGAGAGAAGGCTAGGAAGAGTATATAGCAAAAGGATTTTATCCTAGCTCAAAAGGATACCAATTAAATAGGCTAGAAAGAAGGAAGGAAAAAGAAAAGAGGGTCCATAAATGATGCGAACCCTACCAACCTATGATGAAACCCGACAACCTAGATTTGATAATCCCCACAACCTATGGATCTATTAAGAACGATGGAAACCACAACCCATTGTCTATAGATGAGACTAGAACCTTAGTATAAGTGTTAATGTGATGT
The DNA here is from genome assembly GCA_037954665.1 of Laguncularia racemosa. Classification (NCBI taxonomy): domain Eukaryota; kingdom Viridiplantae; phylum Streptophyta; class Magnoliopsida; order Myrtales; family Combretaceae; genus Laguncularia; species Laguncularia racemosa. Next base: position 36,176 of record JBBMOL010001221.1, read on the forward strand.
TTTGATTATGGAACGATCAATTGATAACTCAAAGTCAGCGCTACGGATTCAAAACTTGATAAATTCGATAGTTCTTTAAAGAACCAAAGAGAAATTCACTCTCTAATTTGTGAATAAACTTTCTTAATTCCTTTACAATGAGTATATGGTGACTATTTATAGTCCCACATGAATGAGTAAACAAAACGATATAAAAAAACCTAATTCGAAAAAAGGGAAAAACATTCAACACTGGCAGCCCAAATATTACAAAGCTGGCTTAGAATTAGCGGGTAAGCCGGCACCAAAGTCAATGGCTTTGGAAAATAACCAAGTTGGCTTTCACTTGTTCAACTTTGGCCACTTAGCCCAATGGCCTTCTTTTTCACATCGGCCATTTAGGCTGGCATCTTGCATCGCCAAAGTCGACGACTTTCCTTAGATTTAAGCTATCGGCCTTAATTTTCTTTCTCGACTTCCACCTTCGCACTCCGCACTTTAAGTAAGGTCATGCTCCTTGATTAATCCTCCCAAACTTGATCTCTATCATCCTTAGATTAATCCTCCAAACGTGATCTCCATCATTCCTCTCCTCTGAAAAGGATTTGTCTTTTAATCGTCACCTGCATCATAAGGACTTAAATCAGTAACATTAAAAATACCACTAACTTGATACTTACTTAGCGATTCCAGTTGTAAGCATTATCATTGATGCACTTAAGGACTTAGAATGGACCCTCACCTCTTGGAAGCAACTTTGATCGCCTCTATGTTGGGAATTGCTCTTGGCGCATGTGCACCTAAACCCAATCTTTGAGCTCAAAGAGTATTTGACGGTGCCCTTTATTAGCTTGTTTTGCATATTGCTCCGTTTGTCACTCAATATTGAGCTTAGCCTTCTCGTGAACCTACCTCACAAATCTAGCTTTCCTTTTGCTATTAACATGTTTAGATACAGGTAAAGAAGTTAAATGTAATGGAGTAAAAGAATTTGGACCATATACAGCTTCAAACAAATCTCTTTATTCCTGAGACAAAGCATTCTTAATCTCACTTGTACTCGCATAATAATTTTCTTTCCACTTTGCTTTTCTCTCATCACTCAATTTTTTTCCTCTCTTTTGTCTTTCCTTTGGCTTAGACTCTCTCTCTTTTTCTTCTGCAACAGAGCTCAGTTTATTTTTTTCACTCACTCTCTTTGTTCACTCTTTCTCTGTAACCTCACTTGATCTTCGTAAACCTCGCTGGGTATCAAAGGACAAAGAGTAACATGTTTCTGCTCATGTACAAAAGAGTACTTGTTGGTGAATACGTCATGCTTCACCTGCCTATCAAATTACCATGGCCTCCCTAATAACAAGTGTGTAGCTTGCATTGGAACTACATGATACAGAATTTCATCCCCATTTTTTCCAATGCTAAAAGAAACCAACACCTATTTTGTAACTCTCACTTCACCACTATCATTCAGCCATTGCAATTTATAAGGGCGATGATGCTTACTTGTGTGAAGCCCCAACTTTTCCACCATGGCCGTGCTAGCAACATTTGTATAACTCCCACCATCGATAATCACATTATATACCTTGTTTTGAACTAGGCATCTAGTATGGAAAATATTCTCCTATTGCACATTTTCCTCTCCTTTTGTCTACATGCTCAAACCCCTTCTAGCTACCAACAGCTCCCCTTGAACAACATATTCTCCCCATCATCATCCTCCTCTAATGGTGGCATAGAATCATGATCCGAATCACTATCAGTTTCAATCTCTCCATTATCCTTCATCACCATAACTCTTCTATTTGACATTAATTAGTTATGTGACCTTTACCTGACATTAAAGCATTTAATATCACAATTCCTATTAGATGAATAATCAGGTTTACCTCTATTCCCATGGACTTGCTAATTCTAATTTTTGTTCTGGCAGTAGTTTAGAATGGGGTTTGTACCACCTCTTCGTCATGTTTTAGCTCCCCAGTTAGAAGAAACTTGGTATGGCACGTGTGGTGCTGCTACCCTTCTGCTTGAGTTGCTTCTCAACCTTAATAGCTATATGCACCATATCCTCCAATTCCACATAATGCGGCAACTCCATCACATTCTAAATCTCCTTATTCAAGCTAACTGAGAACCTAGCCATAGTCGCCTCTTGGTCCTCCTCAATATTGGCCTGATGGGTGTCGAATCCAACAAAAATAAAACCTACTCCTAGATAATTATATGATTTGCATATAGTGGTGAGTAGGGTCGAATCCACAGAGATTGGTTAAATTTATTTCTATCAAGGAATAAAAAGGAAAAGGAAATGGGGGGTTTGTTTGTGAATCGAATAAAGTTAAAACAAGATAAGAAAATTGAATATTGATAAAAGCCTAGCCAAAGGAATCAAGATAGTTTAATTCTAGGAATTGATCATCGATGCAAATGTTTTCTATTCTTATTTCTAGATAAACTAGTTATGGTTATTAACAAGCTCTAACAACCTATCTCTCCAGTACTTCCTCGATAATCAAGAGAAGCTCTTTGATTTATTTCTCTTATCGATTAGACAATCCTAGACAAGCGCTTAGGATTTAATCTACCAATAGCATTAAATCTAGAGAGACCACCAATTTATGCCAGTAGATTATAAGATAACCTATTCAAACATGATCACACACCTCCAAACATGAATTCGATCATCTTTTTATAACCAAACTGTTATTGCGTCACTAAGACTAGAACAATCAAACAATTACGGATTTGACGTGCTAGTTGACAATATATTAACTTGCTAATTGAGTAGAAGAGCTCTATTCATACCAATCAACAAAGATAATAATGACAAAACGATCAGAAGATATATGAATACCCGAAAGCAAAGAATATAATAAATACAAGTCAATTAGACCTCACAATTCGTGGAGAATTAAACATCTATGACCCTTTGGCTAGAAAAGTAGCTTAGCTACTCATGTTCATCAATAAAACGAAAATAAAAAGTAGAGACATGATGAACCGGTTGCCTGCTTACTCCAAGATGATCCAAAGGTTCTTCAAGATCCAAAGATTCAAAAGTTGTCCTAACCCTCTAGGGTTGGTTCTATTTATATTGTTAGGGAGATGGCATGTGATCTTTTGCTAGCAAAGATACGAAAATATTCTTTCCTTTTCCAAGTAGATTTCGAGAAGTAAATGTTCGTCCGCCTGGCACGCCCTACCACACAGCCGTGGGTCAAGCCGTGCCATCCTCTGTGCAATATTTCATGTGTCATCTTTCGTGTCCAGTGTGTACCACGCTTCCCACGGCTAGATCCTAGGCCATGTCATCCTCTGTGCATAATCAACAAGTCTTCTCCTTGGCACGTCTAGCTTTCCACCACGGCTTCAAGCACGGTTTCTCCCACGGCTGCCACCACGGCCGTGCCCTAAGCCGTGTCTCTCTCTGTTCAAAGTCCTCATTTTCGCCTTCTTGTCCAGTGTGTAACACGGTTTGAACCTTGGCCGTGCCTCAAACCGTGCTTCCGATACACGGCCGTGTACTTCAACGTGTATCTTCCTGTTGATTCAAAACCAAGTACAGGCCGTTAACTTCAATTACACGCCCATGTACTTCCTCCGACGGTGTAAATCCTTGTCTTTGAACCAATGTTTTAGATGACTTCTCTAATTTACTTGAATTAGCATCCTTGACTCCATTTAACCTGATTTATCACTATAATAGAATTAAGTACCATTTCCTTATGATTTCTATAAATCAATAATAATTTAACCAATTTATACTATAAAGATTGAGTATAAATGGCTCTATCAAATTCCCCCACACTTAAGCTCTTGCTTGTCCTCAAGCAATTGCATCAATTCAATTGAGAAATCTATCATAGATTATACAAACTTTTTTTCATCATTCCAAGCATCTATTCATTTGTAATTCATGACTTGTAGTTTTAATGCCATACTACTTCAACCAAAACTAGTTTCCTGTGATCAAATTACCATGGACAAAATTTAATAGCTAATCTAAACAAAACAAACTTTAATCCTCATGTTTAGCAAAAGAATTTTTATTCCAAAAGTAAATACTTAATCCACTAAGGAAAAAACACCTCAATTAAACTTCATTGGACATTAGCAACATATAATCCTTGCAACATAAAGTAAAAGCATATAGTATCAACTCTTTCCATAGATTTTCTCCCTTTTATACATCTTTGTTTTATTCAATGAATGTTTACATTCATGTTCTTTTGATTTATTCAAGCATCTATTTTGACGGGTTTTTGCCCACTTCTTTTCATGAACTTTTTCCTTTTTCGCCCTTATCGCTATAGTGAGTTCATTGAGTCGGCAACATCCCGAGCTCATCACTCAAGTGACCGAGTTTTGAGATACCTTTATGGACTCTTCCTCACTCTAACATTCAAGTTTGAATACTCTTAACTCAATTAGTTGAATCATTGGAGTAATGGCTATGCTTGATTCTTTTTTTTTTTTTTTTTTTAAGTGTTATGATTGCTTTACAAACAACTTCAAAGAGTATACAGTAAGCTAATATAACCTAGAAGTAAACTTGTTTATTTTTCACTTAGGGACTCGACTTACTCTTTAGACTTCCAATTCTAAAGCTAAATACAAGGTAAATTTGTTTCTTAAAGATTTCACTACTTAATTTTAACCATGTATTCTAATCACAGCAGTGGGTGAGTAAAGCATTTGAACAAGTCAATTTCACATTGTGTAGATGCTTATTATAACATTTAGTACAATCTCTAGATTTCATGATAATTTTGAAAAAAATTGGCTTAAAATTGCTTAAGGACAAACATTCAGAGTATAAGTTAGTTCTCTATTCTCTATATTTTATTATCCTCTCCCCCACACTTAGCTTGAACAGTGTCCTCACTGTTCCTAATTTAGCACAATTGAAAATGAATTAACAACTCAAGGAACATTAGAGAATAAGAGAAAGGAAATACTGGTACTTCCCTGGTATTGGAGTTTTCCCTTTAAGCTCTGGAAAGTGTCATCTGATTATGTGTATCCTTGCTGTAGTTGATCCAAAGAGTTCGAAACTACACGAAAATCAAAACAAAACTAAACTAAAACAAAAGCAAAACAAAACTAAAAATTGGATCTTTTTTTTTCTTTTACATGGGTTGCCTCCCATGAAGCGCCTTTCTTTAACGTCTTTGGCTAGACGTTCCTGGCTAGATGTTCGGATACGGATTTTGATTTCAGCCTTGGTGCCTGTGGTGATGGCATTAATAACATCCGCAACAAAAAAAGGAGGATATCGTTAGGATGTTTCATGGCATCATAAATGTTAAATTTAATCACTTCACCATCAAATTCCATAGTGAAGGTGCCTATCATTTACATCGATTTTCGTTTTAGAAGTCTTAAGGAATGGTCACCCTAATAATATCAGTGATGAAGTATGAGAATCACTATCGTCCTGTCAAGCACATAAAAATCAGCAGGAAAAACCAACCCATTGACTTGAACTAAACATCCTCTAGAACTCCCTCAGGATAAACATTGGACCTGTCAGCAAGTTGAACAATAACACCCGTTTCCTTCAAAGGACCAACATTTAAACGTTGAAAACAGACAAAGGCATGACATTGATAGAAGCTCCTAGATCACACATGGCTTTAGCAATTCCAAGATTACCTTTTTTGCAAGGAATGGCGAACATACCTGGGTCCTTACATTTAGGAGGAAGCTTCTTCTGAATAATAGCTGAAACATTTTCACTCACACTAATCTTTTCATTGCCTTTCAGCTTCCTTTTGTTTAGTGCATAAGTCTTTGAGAAATCTATCATAGCGCGGTATTTGCTTAATTGCATCAAGCAAAGGATATTACCTCGACTTTGCGAAAAGTTTCCAGAAAATCTCTTTTTCTGCCGCTTCATTCTTGGATTTCGCGAATCTGGAGGGGAAAGGAGGTGGTATCAATGTGACCTTTGATGGCTCAACTAGAGACTTGCTAATCTGGTTGTCTTGCTGGTTCGGAGTTGAATTTTCTTTCTTAGTCTCTTCCCCAAGAGTAGATGGGTATCCTTTCTTATTTGATCCCTGCAATTATGTTCCACTTCTCAAGGTAATTGCGTTAACACTTTGCTTCGGGTTTGTAATAGTTTGAGAAGGTAACTTACCTTGAGTTTCTAATCTGTTTACAGCAGAAGCAAGTTGGCTTACCTGATTCTCCAAGTTTTGAATGCTTTGCTTTGTTTCCTCCTGAAATTGTTTTGTATTAACAGCGAGTGATTTAACAATTTCCTCAAGAGACATACTTGATGTGGAAGGAGCCTATGATACTTAGTTTGATGGCTTAGGTTGGAATTGTTGGAAGTTTTGTGGTTTATTGCCATATCTGAAGTTAGGGTGATCCCTCCATCCAGGATTGTACGTGTTCGAGTAAGGATCATATTTCCTTTGTGGTTGTCCTGGAATCCACCTACAGCATTGGCGTTGTTCATGATTGTCATCTTGCAATGTGGGGCACATGTCGGTCGGGTGATTAGGAGCCAGCACAAATTCCACAAGCTTTCACCTGTGGGTATTTCCAAGAGCTAGCTGCTGCACAAGGGAGGTTAGATTAGAAATTTGATGTTCAAGGTTAGACACATTTACCTCATTTACCTTCCTTGAAGAGTATCATGCCTATACCCAAATTGTTGGTGAATTAGCAGCTATAAGTGGAGATCAATTCCCTAGCTTGACCAGGGGTTTTGTTTACTATGGCGCCTCCACTTGCAGCATCCATCATCTTTCTTTCCATCGGAAGTAGGCCTTCGTAGAAGTATTGGATATGGAGTTGTTCAGATATCCCATGTTGTGGGCAGCTTGCACACAGTTGCTTGAACTCTCCCAATACTCATGAAGTGTCTCGGTGTCCCTCTGTTTTATACCACAAATTTCTCTTCTTATACCGCGGCTCTGGATGCGGGGAAGAATTTGTCCAAGAAGAGTCTAACCATATCTGTCAAGTAGTTATAGAAACCTGAGGCAAATAAAAAACCAATCTTTAGCTTTAGTACTAAAGAAAACTGGAAAAAGCACGTAGCTTGATTTGATCGTCGGTTATTCCTTGCGGCCTCATACTAGACACACTATATGGAACTCTTTCAAATCTTTATGAGGATCTTCATTCTCAAGACCATGAAAGGTGGGTAGCAGATGTATCAACCAGATTTCAACTCATATTCAAGCTAGTTCGGGGTAGTGAATACAAAGTGGTTTTTGATTCACATCCGGTGCAGCCAATTCCCTTAATGTTCTCTCGAGATTTGCCATGTCGTCTTCTTTTTCAGAATCAAGGATGAATCAGACAAAGTCTGATACTAAGTTCGTGCCAAGTGGGATGATCTAGCTTCTTGTCGCAGCCTCTTTAGAGTCTTCTCAATCTCTGGATTATAAGTTAGTTCACCTGTCTGAAAGAACGAGTCACACAAGAATAGAAATAAATTTGCACCATATCCCCGGTCAACGGCGCCAAAATTTGATGGGTGTCGAAATGGGTTCGAATCAACAAAAATAAAACCTACTCCTAGATCAATTATATGATTTGCATATAGTGGTGAGTAGGGTCGAATCCACAGAGATTGGTTAAACTTTTTTCTATTCCAAGGAGAATTAAAAAGGAAAAGGAAAATGGGGGGTTTGGTTTTTGTGAATCAGAATTAAAGTTAAAACAAGATAAGAAAATTGAATATTGATAAAAGCCTAGCCAAAGGAATCAAGATAGTTTAATTCTAAGGAATTGATCATCGATGCAAATGTTTTCTATTTCTATTTCTAGATAAACTGTTATGGTTATTTAACAAGCTCTAACAACCTATCTCTCCGTACTTCCTCGATAATCAGAGAAGCACTTTGATTATTTCTCTTATTCGATTAGACAATCCTAGACAAGCGCTTAGGATTTAATCTACCAATAGCATTAAAATCTAGAGAGACCACCAATTCATGCCAGTAGATTTATAAGATAACCTATTTAAACATGATCACACACCTCCATAGCATGAATTCGATCATCTCTTTTATAACCAAAGATGTTATTGCGTCACTAGACTAGAACAATCAAACAATTACGGATTTGACGTGCTAGTTGACAATATATTAACTTGCTAATTGAGTAGAAGAGCTCTATCATACCAATCAACAAAGATAATAATGACAAAACGATCAGAAGATATATGAATACCCGAAAGCAAAGAATAATAAATACAAGTCAATTAGACCTCACAATTCGTGGAGAAATTAAACATCTATGCCCTTTGGCTAGAAAAGTAGCTTAGCTACTCATGTTCATCAATAAAACGAAAATAAAAATAGAGAACATAATGAACCCTGGTTGCCTGCTTTCCTCCAGATTGATCCAAGTTCTTCAGATCAAAGATTCAAAAGTTTTCCTAACCCTCTAGGGTTGGTTCTATTTATATTGTTAGGGAGATGCGCATGTGATCTTTTGCTAGCAAGATACGAAAATATCTTTCCTTTTCCAAGTAGATTTCGAGAAGTAAATGTTCGTCCGCCTGGCACGCCCTACCACACGGCCGTGGGTCAAGCCGTGCCATCCTACTGTGCATATTTTCAATGTGTTCATCTTCGTGTCCAAGTGTGTACCACGGTTACACACCGGCAAATTTTCCTGGCCTTTCATTTTGTGCATAATTCAACAAGTCTTCTCCTGGCCAGTTGTTCCACCCCGGTTCACCCCCGGTTTTCCCACCGGTGCCCCACGGGTGCCCACCTTTCTTCTCCTTCAAAGTTCCCCACGGCCCCCGCCAGGTTTTTTCTACCCCCGGTTGATCCCCCCTTTGGGCCGTGCCCAAACGTGCTTCCTGTTCAAAAACCTTTTATTTCCGTTTCTTTCCAGTGTTAAAACCGTTTTAACCGGGCCGTGCCTTTAAACCGTGTACTTCCTCCGGGGTTTTAAATTTCCCTTTCTTTGAACCAAGTTGTAGATGACCCTTCTTAAATACTTGAATTAGCATCCTTGACTCCCCTTTAACCCGATTTATCACATAATAGAATTAAGTACCATTTCCTTATTTATTTCTATAAAATCAATAAAATTTAACCAATTTATACTATAAAGATTGATTTTAAAATGGCTCTATCAA
>JBBMOL010001222.1:0-45198 GCA_037954665.1 Laguncularia racemosa
CTACCAGGACTGCTTTCCTCCTCTCCATCCTCCTCACCCATGATTATTCTCCTATGTGCCATCACACATCACTCTTCTAGGTGGACATATAGCATGAAGATCACGCAACACACATATGACCACATTGTGATGGGACTTACCCACCTACAATAATTGTTTCATATCATATCTAGATTCACAAGATGTGTCCTAAATTGCCAACCTTATATATAATGCTTAAAAAGGATGGTATGGCAAACCTATAGAATTTGACATTTATAATTATTACATTAGAAAATGATCGAAGATACTCATTAACAATTATGGCATTCTCAAGCAAATTGTGGAGGAAATTTATGTATTCACAGTCAATCTACTTTCTTATTTTTTTTCAAAAATTTATACAATAATCTGAAGCATTTAGAAGTTGCTGTCAATTTTACTAGCATCGAGCATAATTGATGCAAAAAAAAAAAATGAATTAGAACATGACTCGAACATAAAGAGAGATGAACAACATATGTTGCATAAAATTCATTAAACTCCATTCATGAAAGTAATACAATAAAAAAATTCAGCTAAAGAGTTATTTATGAACAATTGTTGCAGCTATAAACTTATAATTATTATTATTATTATATTTTTAATATCTATTGCAACAATTTTTTTCATACCACAGCAATAACTTGTACATGATAAATACTTTATAAAGCCAAAATCCTTATAATCTAGTAGTATGAATACTAATTTTTTTAGTGAAATGGACCATGTTAAATTCCCTAGTGTTCCAATTATAATAGTAGCTATTGCAAAATATATATATATATATATATAATTTGCAAAATAAAAACCCGATGCAAATTTCCTTTTGCTACTGATGTATGCTTGACACCATTGTATCCCGCTACTTATTAGTGATATAAACCGGACATATCATAGTAGCAATGCAAATTATGGCAATTTTTTATATCGCAATTTTTTTAGTAAGTACCTAGGATAGTAATTTTCTTTCTTTTTATAGCTATAAATTGTAAATTAATAGCATCCTTATTAATTTAAAAGGTAAATTGCACAGACTACCACTAAAAGCTTTAAAAATTGTACCTCCGCTTTTTCAAAAGTCAATGTTTACTCCTCTCAAATAAGTATGGGCCACTTTTTTTTTTTTTACTTAGTTGCCATGTGTAAATTGAGCTAATGTAAACGTTTACATAGAAATTTATCCATATTCTGTAATATATTAAATTAATTATTATAAAAAATAACTAAAAATATAGAAAATAAGAAAAAGGTAGAAAAAAAATAGAAAAAAAATTAAAAATAAAAAAATAGAAAGAAATAAAATAAATCTCATTGTTAAGGCATTTACCAGCCACCTAAGGGTAAGGGTAGCCACGGCCAATGTCTACATTGAGGCCTTGCAATCCTGCCCTCCATGGGGGGAGAAGAGGAGAAAGGTGACTTTAGAGCCTTTTGGGTCATAATTAGACCTTGTGATCTTAATAATATACATAAATGTGAGATCTTCATTAGAATGTGTAGTGAGGGGTTTCGATAAAAGTAGTCACATAAGTATCACTCGAATATCGCACTACACGACTTTAGAGAAGTGATGTGGAGATGGAACGAGATGGGATGATTAGGGAGAAAGTAGCAAGGAGGAAGAACAGACAATCTCAAGAGTCTCGAGTCCACAAGTGACAGACAAAGGAGCTAAGGGGATCTCAAGCATCAACCTTGCAATTCTTAGGCAATGGAGACTGTTCTGCTTTTGAACCCTTATTTAACCTTTGAGAGTAGAGAATTCTCAATGGAATGCCGTTACTTTGAACTTTAGAATCCGAAAAAATCCTTTAATGAGGTGAAATGACTGAGTATTTACAGACTCTTGAGCTTGATAACATCCATTAGATCACCTTAGTGATCAACTAACGATATAGAGTCTACCCATTCTAAGATTATCTTAATGAGCTTCTTGTAGGCCCAAGACCAATAGCCTTCGAATAACAATCTTAAATATGGTACTTTTTTAAAAATATTCTACAAATATTATACCCGAAATAATTATTCCAAAAATAGGTTTCAAAAGCGTGGATGCAATTTGCATCTTCATAAATTTGTATTGAAGGCGTGAATGTCAGTCATCTCAATAATTAGATCGGACTCACTAAGCCATGCCAGCTAGCTCAATGAGTTAAGTCAAATAATTAATAGGCTTAACTCAATATGTTTATGTAATATTTTCAGCCCTCTATATTTTTTCCTCTCAACTAAAGTACTTTAAACGAAGTTAAAGGGGATAGGGTATCAAATAAGCCTTTGTAATGGCTAAGAAATTGCTTGGCGCATATGCGCTTATGGAATAACTACACCACTGTAGTATACACATTTGCATTATTCATATTACTAGAGCTTGGCACCAACATTACATATAATTTAGATTTTTTCTCTCAATGAGCAAGCTTGCAGCACCATTTAATTGCGCGTGTTACCTTTAGCTAATCAAAAATAGATATTACCTAAGATCAAAATACGGTATCACTTGGGTGAAATGAAGTGTAGAATTGCCTGAGATCGTGATATTTCTTGCAATATAATTGTTAAATTTAAATTTTCAACAAGTTTGTCCATGCTCTTCACATGTTGTTAAGTGTCTCAAATGTGTATGTAATGATCTTGTTTATGTCTTCCATGGAAAAACAAAGAAAGAACATCCTAGTTCAAAAAAAAGAATTTTATAAGCCTAATAGGCCATGAAAACACGCAAATTTAACGCTAAAAATTAGGGCAAACAACATATTGGTTTGCTCTCAACTATAATAAACTCAAATCAGTCTTTTTCGATATATTATGGGCTTCATAATTCTACATAAACGAAAAGTTATGACTTTTTAAAACTCTTTGGATGAAGATGCATTAATATCAAAACAAAATTAGTCTTAAATCCTTCCATAGGCTTTCAAATCTTCTCTAATCTTAACCAAATCTTATTACATATCACCACCATACAAATTTAAATATTATTATCATAACTTGAAACCCAGTAAATCTCTTCACATCAGATATATATCTTCATGGCATGTACTTTCCCAATTTGGGTTCGCTTGGCTCAACTCTGAATTGGTGACAATGGCTTCGTTCTTTCTTCTTTCCCTTTTCTTCTTTCTTTTTTTTTTTTTTAGTTCATTATAGTTTCATTTTTCTTGCAGGTAATAATATTTTGGGCAGTCTTCTTCAGCAACGACCACGTTGATTGGACTCACAAAGTTTCCGGCAAAGATGGAATAATATAGTAGCCGTAGACAATGCCACTTGTTAAACTCCAATTGATGGAGGTACAAGCGACACGGACACACACGGCCTCTACACACGGCCCGAAACACGACCGTGTACTCGGACAAGGCATTTACGTACTGGAACAGGGTAGCTACACACGGCCTGAAGCACGACCGTGTCGCGAGCAGGATATCTACACACGGCCTGAAACACGGCCGTGTACTCGAACAGGAACATTCACATAATCATACACGGCTTAAAGGCACGGCTATGTACTCGAACAGGAACATTCACAAAATCATACACGGCTTAGATACACGGCCGTGTATTCGTTCAGGAACACTTACAGAATCACATACGGCTTAGAGGCACGGCCGTGCCTTCGACCGTGTCCGCATAGATTTTCCTTTTTTTTAGATATTTTAAGTAGAAGTATATATACCCTTTTGTCAGACATGTTAGGGTCACGTTTTATTATATACTTTGAAATACGTTTCGTGAGAGAATTTCCTCCAATTACGGGTTGTGCGCAACCATCTTTATAATTGTGTGTGTGTGTGATTCATTCGTTGAGTGATTCTCTTGCTTCTCTACGCTAACTCGCTGCGTCAGTTGGTATCAGAGCAAGGAAAATTTCCTGTGGAGATGTCAGGTGACGGTAGTTCAGGAGGCGGTCATGTTCCGGATGTTGCTCGGGATATGGAAACTCTGCGAACCGAAGTGCAGGCTCAAAGGGTAGTGTTGGACACCATAGATTAGAGACTTCGGCGTTTCGAACAGCGCTTTGATGATCTGGTTGAGCGTTTCGACGCGATGAGAACCAATACGAACAGATATAGAGACGTTAGAGGAGTACGACCCGGGACAAATCCTGCTCTTGGCGTTCCTATCAACAGACCTGTCGCTGCAAATCGAAGAATCCAAACGTGTGACGTGGATTCTGATGAAGAAGACGATTGGCTGATTGGGAATCAATAACCACAGCAGAGAGGATACGGTGGTGGTGGATATCGCAGGAATCACCATGGGTATGATCAAGGAGACACCAGCGATTTCAAATTAAAGGTAGATATACCCTCTTTTACCGGTAATTTAAATATTGAGGATTTATTAGATTGGCTGGCAGAGGTAGACCGTTTCTTTGATTATATGGAAGTGCCGGAGGATCGTAGGGTGAAGTTAGCGGCTTGTAGATTGAAAGGAGGGGCTTCAACATGGTGGGAGAGGTTGTAGAACAGGCGATATAGAGAAGGAAAGCAACTGGTGCAAACGTGGTATAGAATGAAGCAATTAATTTAAAGGGATTTCCTACCTCCTGACTACGAACAAATATTATTTCAGCAGTATCAGAAGTGTAGACAAGGTCAGAGGACGGTGTATGAGTATACGACGGAATTCATGAGATTGGCTGAGAGAAATGATCTTAGGGAGAGCGAAGGGCAGCAGGTGGCTAGATATCTGGATGGGCTGAGATTGCAAATTAAGGAGAAGATAGGAGTTCATGTTTTACGCAATGTCAATGAAGCGAAAAACATGGCCCTTCGAGCAGAGATGATGCTGCAAGAGAAGACCAATAGGTTTGATGGGGGTAACAGAAGGTTTAAGATTGAGGGATTCAATACAGCAGGTACAGATAAAGGGAAGGCTGTCCAGGAAGTACTAGATGGGGTTAATGAAAAGAGAGATGATAAAGTGGTAAGCAGGAGGCCAATGGAGGCTAGGGAGGCACCTAAACAAAACAACCCCTATGCTAAACCAGTCATGGGAAAGTGCTATAGGTGTAATCAACCGGGCCATCGATCCAATGAGTGCCCCAGTAGGAGACCGGTCAATGTTATTGACAGAGGGGAGGATGATGAGGTGTGTTGTGAACCGGATGGAGGAGATGAGTTTTATGGTGATGATAGCTATGGGGATGATGAGGAGGCATACGTCATCAGAAAACTGATGTTAGCACCAAAGTGTGATGAGAAGACCCAGAGACATCAGTTGTTCCGCACTATATGTACTGTTGATGGTCAGGTGTTTGATTTGATTGTAGACAGTGGGAGTTGCGAGAACATCATTGGTAGAGAAACGGTGAGGGTATTGAACTTGCCGACTGAAAAACATCCGAACCCATACACTATTGGATGGATTAAAGCAGCTGAAAAGATAAAAGTCACTGAGCGATGCAGGGTACCTTTCTCTATAGGGAAGTATAGGGATGAGGTCTATTGTGACATCATGGATATGGATGCATGCCATCTTCTGTTTGGGAGGCCTTGGCAGTTTGATGTTGATGCTAAACATGAAGGAAGGGAGAATGTTTACCGGCTAGAGAAGGATGGGGTAAAGTTCACTCTTCTACCTCTCAAAGTGACACACCGCCCTAAAGCTTCTAAAGTGGAAGGGCGTTCCTTCCTCACTATCACCCAATCTGAGAGGGAGATGGAGGAAGCAATTAAGGAGGCGCAAACAGTCCATGCGCTAATTGTTCAACAGGTGATGACAGTGGGGGAAGGCCAGAGTAGTGCTCAGGAGTTGCCTGACAGAGTGAAGGAGCTATTGGAAGAGTTTAAGGAAATAACATCCGAGGAGCTACCTGATGGATTACCTCCCATGAGGGATATCCAGCATCACATTGATCTGATTCCAGGAGCTAGTCTACCTAACCTTCCACATTATAGAATGAGTCTAAAAGAAACAGAAATATTGCAGGGGAAGGTGCAGGAACTACTCCAAAAGGGATTCATCAGGGAGAGCATGAGTCCTTGCGCAGTGCCCGCCTTGTTAACCCCAAAGAAAGATGGGAGTTGGCATATGTGTGTTGACAGCAGGGCAATCAATAAAATTACCATTGGTTACAAATTCCCAATACCAAGGTTGGAGGACATGTTAGATTGTTTGAGTGGGGCTAAGCTCTTCTCCAAGATCGATCTGAGAAGTGGCTACCATCAGATTCGGATTCGACCAGGGGATGAGTGGAAGACGGCTTTTAAAACCAAAGAGGGCCTATATGAATGGATGGTCATGCCTTTTGGCCTTAGCAACGCCCCAAGCACTTTCATGCGTATAATGAATCAGGTACTTAAACCCTTTTTCTGATCAGTTTGTAGTAGTTTACTTCGACGATATCTTGATTTATAGCAAAACTGAGGAGGAACACATTAATCATGTGAGGGAAGTGCTGAAGGTTTTGAGGGAGAACAAGCTACTTGTGAATTTGAAAAAGTGTGTATTCCTCTCTAGGAGGTTGCTGTTTTTGGGTTTTGTTATTAGTGGTGATGGGATTACTATGGATGATGAGAAGGTAAGAGCTATTAGGAAATGGCCCATTCCTAAAATAGTAAGTAAGTTGAGGAGTTTCCTAGGGTTGGCAAGTTTCTATAGACGGTTTATTTGGCATTTCAGTACCATTGCTGCACCAATGACTGAGTGCCTGAAGAAAGGGAAGTTCCAGTGGAATAATGAAGCTGAAGGTAGTTTTGGCTTATTGAAAGAAAAGTTGTGTAATGCACCAGTTCTTGCATTACATGACTTCGATAAGTTGTTTGAAGTCGATTGTGATGCAAGTGGGGTTGGAATAGGGGCGGTACTATCTCAGGAAAGGAGACCCATTGCCTTCTTTAGTGAGAAGTTATGTGAGTCTAGGCACAATTGGTCCACATATGACAAAGAGTTCTATTCAGTTGTGCGTGCTTTGAGGACTTGGGAACATTACCTAGTGAGCAAAGAATCCGTGCTATATTCTAATTGTGATGCCCTTAAACACTTGAGTAATCAGACCAGGATTAGCAAAGATATGCATGCAAGATGGATACAATTTTTGCAGAAGTTCTTGTTTAAGCTGAAACATAAATCGGGAATATACAATAAAGTTGCAGATGCTTTGAGTAGGCGAGCCAGCTTGCTGGTGACACTTCATACTGAAGTGGTGGGATTTGAATATATGAAAGACCTGTATAGGGGTACAGCTATCTTTGAAAAGTCTTTCACAAATTTCCTATAATATCCTGCCATACCAAGAAAACTTCTTACCTCCTTGACTGTGGTAGGAGGATTCCACTCTGTGATGGCCTGAACCTTTGCAGGATCTACAGATATTCCAGAACCTGACACAATATGGCCTAAGAATGCAATCTGGTCTAGCCAAAAATCACATTTCTTTAACTTAGCATACAACTGTTTTTCCTGTAGAGTTTGCAACACCTTTCTTAAATGCTTAGCGTACTCCTCGTTATCTTTAGAATAGATCAAGATATCATCAATGAATATAACCACAAAGTCATCCAAATATTCTTTAAATACCCTATTCATCATATCCATAAAGGCAGCTGGGGCATTAGTTAAACCAAAAGGCATCACCAAAAATTCATAGTGACCATACCTGGTTCGAAATGCAGTCATTGGTATGTCAACCTCCTTCACCTTCAATTGATGATATCCAGATTGCATATCAATCTTCGAGAATACAGCTGCTCCTTTCAACTGATCAAATAAGTCATCAATTCGGGGTAAAGGATATTTATTCTTGATGGTTACCTTATTCAACTCACGGTAATCTATACACAAACGTAGACTACCATTCTTCTTTTTCACAAATAACACCGGTGCACCCCAAGGTGACATACTAGGCCTTATGAAACCCTTATCCAATAATTCCTGCAACTGCTTTTTCAACTCCATCAATTCTACAGGAGCCATACGATAAGGAGCTTTGGATACAGGTTTCGTACCTGGCATTACCTCAATGCCGAATTCAACTTCTCTATCTGGGGGTAAGCCTGGCAATTCCTCAGTAAATATTTTTAGGAATTCACATACAACTGGGATATCCTCCAGTCTCTTCTCTTTCAATTGTGCATCTACTACTGAAGCCAAATATCCCATACATCCTTTCTTCAATAATTTCTTGGCTTTGTTAGCTGCTATGATCTTAGGTATTGACCGCCTTATACTCCCTCTGAAACTGAATGCTTCCTCATCTGGTAGACAAAACTCTGCTACTTTATCCCGACAATTTAGATGCACCTTATACTTGGCCAGCCAATCCATGCCAAGGATAACATCATACCCTTTCATATTAAGAATAACCAAATCAGCTGGCAATTGCCGCCTTTCAATCACCACAATACCATTCTCCAATTGATAACTTGCTATCCTTTCCCCTCCAGAAGGAGTACTTACCACATATTCACATTTCAAACTCTTCACTGGAGCCATGTTCCGTCTCACCCAATCTTCAGCGACATAAGAATGGGTTGCTCCAGTGTCAAACAAGGCATAAGCGGGATTATCATCTAATCGAATCACACCTGAAATCATCAAACACATCACATTCCACTTCTAGCAATTATTGTTAACATCTTACTTAATGAAAAGTTAAGCATAGTCACATCTACATATTAATTACTTCATGTATATACCCATAAACACATCTATATATTCACATTTGCATATATGCACTTACACGTACTTATAGGCATATATTCACTAATACAATTTGTTTAACCCCTAAGCAAATACAATTATTTTACATATGTACACATGTAAATTCATGTCTACACACACATTTATATTTACACATATAGATTCATTTACATTACAACTATTTACCCATCAAACTATCAGATAAGTTTAGTAGTCTTACCTGCTACTACATCATCCACATTAGCTGGCTCTGTCTGTTGTATAGCAAAGACTCGTGCCTGAGTCTGAGGTCGCAGTCTACCCCTCCTAGGATTTAGATCATGCCTAGATGCTGGGGCCTGAGTCTGAGCTTGAGTCTGCTGACCTCCCTCACTCCTACCCCGACAATTATGGGAAGTATGACCAAACTGTCCACAGGTGTAACATTGGAGGTCCTTAGGATTCTGACATTGCCTAGCAATGTGTCCATCTACCCCACATCTATAACATTTTCCTCTCAACTGAGGACATTCATTAGCCTTGTGATTGCCCTTACACTTCCAGCACACTATAGTATAAGTTTGATTCCTCTGAGGTCGGACTGGTGGCTGATACTGCTTCTTTGCTTTTCCTTTATCCTTACTCCATTTTTGCCCAAAACTACCTCCATCCTTTCTTTTGTGTGAAGGACCCTCCATACCCTTCATATCCCTCACCTGTTCCAGTATACGGGCTTCATTCACAATCTCCACATAAGTCGCAACTTTACTTCTTTTCAGCTCTGCCTGAAAATAGATATCCAGCCCCGCACGAAATTTATCAGCTTTTACCTCTTCATCATTCTGATAGGCCAATGGAGCGAATTTCAACAATCTGCTAAACTCTCGCTCATACTCCATAATGCTTCTACCTTTCTGCTTTAATTCATAAAACTTTTCCCTCATTTTATCTTGTACACATGAGGGAAAATGTTGACTCAGGAAAACATCCTTAAATGCTGGCCAAGTAATTGGAGCTTCCATCAGCTCCTTCTGTGATACCCACCAATCATGTGCAGTATCTTCTAATAGCACTGCAGCATAGTCTACCTTTTTATCCTCGGGAACATCATGTACCTGGAAAGCTCTTTCTATGGAGTTCATCCAATTCACAGCTATAGTGGGGTCTAGACTCTTACCATCAAAGGGCTTTACAATTCTTTGTACCCTAGCTAGTTTATCCCCACCTGATCCCGCGGCCATAACTTCAACCCAAGCTTGCATTGTAGCAACCATCTGCTCCATTGGATTCTGTGGAGCTGGCGGTGGAGGTGGTGGAGGTAAATCCTCTTTCCGATCATGAGGGACCATATTCCTGGTCCTCCTACCTCTACCTCTGCCCCGACCTCTTCCACATTCCATTTACTGCAATCAAATCTACATAAATAAGTACACTTGAATCAGAAATCAAACACTTAAACTTCTTAAACAAGCATATGTATTCCACAATACACAAATACATCACAATTTGGTAAGTTAAATCAATTAACACAACTTAAAGTCTTCATTCATCCTAACTACCCCACACAAGCTCACACGGGTTTAATCATAATGCTTAAACCTAAGCTCTGATACCACCCTGTAGCGACCCACCTACTAGGTCTGATTCTTGAACCTGTTCCAAAATTCCTGTAACTATCCTTGGTACCTGTAGATAGGTTGCTATGCCGTCTCTGAATTAGAGATAAGGCAAATTCTGCTAATATTGAACTTGTAACTCCAACCTGTATGAAATTTTATAAACGTCCTGTAAAATGGCGCTAACAGCGCTATCATTTCATATCCACATCATATCTAAACACGTGTACTTAAAATCTCTTGTCACATCATACATCACATATATATATCATCGAGATCTGCATTCCCGGTAAGTAGGCATAGCCTAGATTGATCCTGTAGCCTTAAGTGGCTCAAAAGATTACAAATCTAACCTTATACACACAAATATTTACATTACAATCTGAAGATTAACACCTATAGATCTTATTACAAATAACAGAGGTTCCAAAATGAAACTAAGGGCTTCTTTGTCTCTATTGACGCTCTCTAAAAACCCGAGTCTCCAACAACTTATTCTTCAGTACCTGTACCTGAGGTTAGCAAAAACACTAACCCCTCAGCTTCTTAAGAAGCAAAGTGAGTATAAAATCAAGCAACTCAATAAAAACAAACAACAAAATCACATAATAGTAATCAACAATATTATCAAATACCTCGAAGTGATTACTCAAGCAAGCAAGTTTTCAACTTAAGTTATACTCACAACCTTTTCATTGGAGACCATTTCAATCACTCCTGTTTACTCACAGGTCATAAATATTTTTCAATTAATCCAGGCAAAGCCTGTCAACTGGTAGATAAACTACCCTCATGTACTTTTCAAAACTTAATGTTTTCTCAACCAATTAAGACATCCTTATATACTCTTTTTAGTTAGAAATATTCAGCTCGCCTTTCACCTGCCTCAAACAAAAGGGGTGACCAGATCCCCATAGGTCACTAAACCGGGCCGGTCCGTCGACCATGCCTCAAACCCATCCGGGTCGACTCAAAGGTCGTACCACAAACTTACTAGGCAGGGAACAGGACTTTTCTTACATTAAGTGTTTTAGGTTAGTAGGTACTTATAGCCTAACTCCCATTTTATTATCCATTTAGATATTTCATCGTTACCAAGACAACAATAGTATGAACTCAACCAGTCATATAAACCCCATTTAATAAGCTAAAAATAACCCAGCATTACATCACATACAATCAGGAATAGTATAATCAAATCCCGCACCCAACTCTCATTCTAGGATTTTCTAGAATGTTCCCTTTTTTTCTCATAATCCAATCATATCATGACATACAACCAGCCATCAATAAACCAATATAATTCAACAATCCTCCTGCATTGATCACAGTAAGTGATCGTACAGGGTAATTTCAGCCAACAACAAGTAGTCTACATTATCAACCACTTGTACCCAAGAGAAAAGTTAAGGGAGTACTCACCTGAAACAATATATGCCAATCCAAACAGTCGCACCAGCAAAGTTCCTTTGTCCTCCTTACTCAATAGAAATACCTGAATCATCAGTATACCAATCAATGTTACCTCATTCGCTCTATTGAACCCTAAATTGCTAATTCAGTATTCGAAACCCTTAAATTCCATCCTAACCTCGTATAATCCACCATTTTCCAACAATTTCTAATTCATATACATATGGGTATATTACGCTCTATTATATATTAATGTAATTAAATTTCGACATGATTCTATATTGAATCGTATGGTTCTAAATTATCATAATCTTGCACCGAACACTCCCGTTTTTGTTTCGTAACTAACCCAAGCTTCTCAAAATCATATTATGCTTCAATGAACCTCAACTGAACATTGAATTCAACTAATCAAATCAAATTCTCTAATTTTGCTAAGGATTTAATTCAGCCAGAACAGGGTAATTAGCTTGAAAAATTCACTAAAAATAGAAAACGACTCCAATCTGAACAATTATTGATTTGGTGATCTAATAAATCATATAAGGATCTTGCATACTAAAAATTAAATCCAAACTACATCATTTGACCTATTTAGTTTCCAATTTAATTTACGACCAAAACAGAGCATTTCTTAAGGATCACATATTTTCGAATAAAATTTCAGAAAAATAAAATTACCACATTAATATTCATACAAAATTATGCCAGAATACCAAAAATCATAATTTTTCATCAACATTTGATATTTTTAACAAAAATAGGAAGTTTCGGGCGTTACCGGGGGCTGCTCCGTTCACCGGCCTCCGGCCACCAACTCCGACAACCACTATGTCGTCCGGAATCCTATCCTACCCAAAACCTTAACCCTAGCTTGGCCTAGCAGCAGATTTACCCTACCCCCTTCGAACGAACAAACAAAATTCTCCCTACTTAATTTAATTTTTTGTTCTTCAATTTCTTCAAATTCTTGTTGTATCCTACTTCAATCTTGTTCTTCTTCCTATCCTGATGATTGCATGTTGGAAATTCCAACTTCAAATTGCCCAGAAAATTCGGATGAAATGGAGAGGGTTTTGGTTTCTTTTTTTCCTATTTTTTTTTATGATTTGATTTTTCTCTCTCCCTATTCTAATTTCTATATATATATATAATATTACTTACTTTTTCTGACATTGAGGGTATTGTTCTGCATTTGTTTTTTTGTTTTTTTTTTCCTTCCTCTTTTATTTATTTTCTTTTTAGTTATAATATAATATAATATAATATGTACATTTTTTTTTTACATATATATATATGTCCATATAATTTATATTATTATTATTATTATATATATATATTTATTTTATTTTATTTTATTTTTAGCATATAACATATATATACATATATATATATATATATATATATTATTTCAATTTTAACATTATTGTTTATGTTTTGGTCCTCACAACCTTATGGCAGCTGTTTGATTCCTCACTGAACTATAGCAGCACGGCTTACCCACAAACGGATGGTCAGACAGAAGCTACAAATCGAACTTTGGGCAATCTAATTAGAAGTATTTGTGGTGAGAAGCCCAAGCAATGGGATGTGGCATTGGCTCAGGCGGAGTTTGCTTATAACAGTGCCGTTCACAGGACAACAGGCAAGTCTTCATTCTCTATTGTCTATACCAATACTCCTAACCATGCTGTGGATTTGATCAAGCTTCCAAGGGGTACGGAGTTTCACACAGCAGCCAAAAACCTAACGGATAGTTGGCAGAACATTACAGCTGAGGTGCGGGCGAAAATTGAACAATCTAATGCTAAGTACAAAGCTGCAGCTGACAAGCATCGAAGATGACAAGTGTTTTCAGTGGGTGATCAGGTTATGGTATTCTTACGCAAGGAACGGTTCCCTGTTGGAAAATACAGCAAGCTTCAACCTAAGAAGTATGGTCCGTACCAGATTGTGCAGAAAATCAATGATAATGCTTATGTGGTTGGTTTACCGAACACTATAGGCATTTCAAAGACATTCAACGTTGCTGATATCTTTCCTTTCTTCCTTGACGATGAGGCGTTATATCCTGCAGAGAACTCGAGGTCGAGTTCTTCATTGGTGGGAGAGAATGATGGAGGTACAAGCGACACGGACACACACGGCCTCTACACACGGCCGTGTACTCGGACAAGGCATTTACGTACTGGAACGGGGTAGCTACACACGGCCTGAAGCACGGCCGTGTCGCGAACAGGATATCTACACACGGCCTGAAACACGGCCGTGTACTCGAACAGGAACATTCACATAATCATATACAGCTTAAAGGCACGGCCGTATACTCGAACAAGAACATTCACAGAATCATACACGGCTTAGATACACGGTCATGTATTCGTTTAGGAACACTTACAGAATCACACACGGCTTAGAGGCACGACCGTGCCTTCGACCGTGTCCACATAGATTTTCCTTTTTTTAGATATTTTAAGTAGAAGTATATATACCCTTTTGTCAGACATGTTAGGGTTACGTTTTATTATATACTTTGAAATACGTTTCGTGAGAGAATTTCCTCCAATTACAGGTTGTGCGCAACCATCTTTGTAATTGTGTGTGTGAGAGATTTATTCGTTGAGTGATTCTCTTGCTTCTCTACGCTAACTCGCTGCATCACCAATGGAGAAGATGACCACCCCTAGACAGCAAGGCAAAAACAACCACAATTTTTCTTGACATCGACTATCTTGTCACGATCAAATTGCAACAGGTTTGTACATGATTCTTCTTCATTCTTGCTGTTCCTTAAACAGGTAGTGGAATACTAAGTTTCCGTTAATGATAAGTTATAGCATTGATATCAATCGAGCATGTCAGTTTCATGTGAAAATGAATACTTTTAGAGCTCAGAACACGTATGGCCCCATAGCCCTAATGTTGATCGACCTTCTGATTGTACATCTGCAACACCCGTGTCATACAAAGTGTATTGGTAAACATCAGCAGAAATGCAACCACAAAGGACAAAAGTTGGTTATTTAAATCAATGCACTCTCTTCGATCATATGTTAAACATGAGGAAGGCATTACCACTACCTCCTAATCACCAAGTGACCTCTGTATTCTTGAGGACATGTTTGTTTCCAATAACATCTAGCTTCATTCCACTACGATCGTTTGTAGTTAATGAGCAGAAGGAAAAGAGGAAAACGCAATCAGTGGAAACGGTAGCAACGTATCGGTCAGAGGAGCAGAAACAGCTGCAATGGAATGGGGAAGCTCAAAGACCTAGTGGAAGAGAGGACCAATGGAGGATTGATCCTTGGAGAAAGGAGAAGGGAGGTGAGAGATGATGAGGAGAGAGGACGCTCCGTAAGCGACCTAAGCGCGGCCACAAAATTCCAGTATCCAGTCGATGGTGGTGTTGGTAGATCCGAATCCAGAAGTACATGGAGAAAGAGTTATACAATTGATTCTCCATAGAGTGAGAGGGAGGTGATCTAGTGCCATTTTCTGTTGGAAGAGATTCAATTGTAAAAGGCAAAAGTAATTACTTTCATTAAAAGGTTGTAAATATATATACAAATGTACAAGTAAGGAATTAAGAAACAGAATAACAAATATATGCAAAGTGGGCTTTAGTCAATAAATCGGCTAACTGGTCATGGCTATTGAGATACGGAAGAGCAATATTGCCAAGCTAATAATGATGGCGAGCAAAATGACAATCCAACTCAATATGTTTAGTCTGCTCATGAAAGACATTATTATCGGTAATTTGGATTGCACTCTTACTATCATAGTGAATAGAGGTAGGAGTAGAGAAGGAAATGCCATAGTCTACAAGAAGTCACTGAAGCCAGAGAACTTTAGCAATTGTATCCGCGAGTGCACGATACTCCAATTCAGCACTAGAGCGAGAAACAATGTCCTGCTTTTTGCTTTTCCAAGAAATTAAAGAGTTCTCAAAAAAAAACCAAGTATCCAGTAGTAGAACACCTATCAGTTACATCACCAGCCCAATTCACATCTGAATAGGCAATAAGAGTGGGAAGTGATGAAGATGACAATAATAATCCACAATGTAAAGTACCACATAGATAGCGAATAATACGTAAGATAGCAGCATAATAGATAGAACGGGGTACACCATGAACTGAGATACCACATGAATTACATGAGCAATATCTAGGTGAGTAATGGTGAGGTAAGTAAACATGCCCACTAACTGACGATAAAGAGTTGGAGTAGAGAGCAACTCACCATCTGTTGTTTGTAGTTTAGTGTTGACAACAAGAGGAGTGTCATAGACTTTATCATCACTAAAGTGAGGAAGGCGAAGAATTTTAGAGGCATACTTCATTTGAGAGATAAAATATCCACTAGAACTTCGACTAACCTCAATACAAAGGAAGTAGCTTAATTGACCCATATCTGTCATTTCAAATGCCTAAGCCAAGTACTGCTTAACTTTGGAGATGCTTTGAATATCACTTCTTGTCAAAATCATATCATCCACATAAAGCAATATAAGCACATCACCATGTGTAGTATGACGGATAAAGAGGGCATAATCATTAAGACTTTGCTAGAAACCAAACTGAAAGACAATAGAACAAAAATTTTCAAACCAGGCACAAGGAGCATGTTTAAGACTATATAGTGCCTTTTTGAGACGACACACTTGCCCTGACTGAACCTCAAGTCCCTATGGAAGCTCCATATACACCTCCTCTTTAAGATCACCATTGAGGAAAGCATTCTTGACATCCATTTAATGAAGATCCCAATTTTGTAGAGCAACAAGAGCAAGAAGAACTCAAACAGTAGTCATGCAAGCAATAGGAGCAAAAGTCTTGTCATAATCAAGACCATGTTCCTGAGTAAAACCTCTGGCTACTAAACGAGCTTTGTAGCACTCTATGGATCCATTAACACGAGTCTTGACCTTGTATATCCACCTGCATCTAATAATTGACTTTCCTGGAGGCAAAGAGGTAAGTTCCCAAGTAGCAGTTTTATGTAAGGCACATAATTCTAATTGCATAACCTTGACTAATGAGGATGCACACATGCCTCCTTATAGGTTTGTGGTTCATTCACGTCAAAAGAAGAAATTGCATGGCAATCATAATCTAATAAGTAGGGGGTGGGTCTCGAGTGCAAGAGGGATACCTGGGCGAGGATGGCGAAGATGGTAGGGCCAAGGGATTCTCCACAGGAAAAGGCGCTGGTTCGATTAAGGGTGGATCAATAGCAACATGTGATGATGGGGTGTCGATCTTGGTGGGGAAAGTAGGTGAGGGAAATTGAGAGTAGTTCGATAAAAGGATCAATGTACGTAGGTGAGGTAGATGTGGAATTTTTTGGTAATAACATGTAAGGTTTATTTTCCCAAAAAATGACATCCCGACTAACCCTTATACGGTTGGCTTGAGGATCCCAACAACGATACCCTTTGTGTTCTATCCCATACCCTACAAAGATACATAACTGAGACCTAGGGGAGAGTTTTGAAGGACATTCTGACTGTAGTAGTAGGACAAAGCAAGTTGACTTAAACTTCCTAAGATGAGTATAGTTGGAAGGAGCACCATAAATGAGTTAATAGGGTGTTTGGCCATTTAGAAGTGGTGTAGGTGTGCGATTGATGAGATATACAGTTGTAAGAGCAGCTTCCCCCCAAAAGTGAGATGATAGTTTTGATGTGAGGAGAAGTGTGCGAACTATTTCGATTATATGTC
Organism: Laguncularia racemosa; assembly: GCA_037954665.1. Classification (NCBI taxonomy): domain Eukaryota; kingdom Viridiplantae; phylum Streptophyta; class Magnoliopsida; order Myrtales; family Combretaceae; genus Laguncularia; species Laguncularia racemosa. The sequence continues at coordinate 17,405 of JBBMOL010001222.1, forward strand.
GATGTTTTCTTTCAAAGACACCATTTGTTGAGTTGTATGTGGACATGATAACTATGGTAAAGTGCCATGTAAGGAAAGTAGATCAAGAAAGCGTTTGGAGCGATATTCCCCACCCGAATTCGATCAATAAACCTTAATGCGAGTTTGAAATTATGTGTATATCATGGTAGTGAATTTAAGATATGCATCATAAACATCAGACTTTTGGTGTAAAATAAACAACCAACAAAATTGAGAATAATCATCAATAAACCAGACATAATATTTAGATCCACTTAGAGAAGGCTTAGAAGAGGTCCAAACATCACTATAGATTAAATCGAAAGGTGCTTTACTTCATAAATTACTCAAAGGAAAAGGAATAGAATGTTGTTTTCCCAAAATACAATTTTGACAATCACATTTTGAAGTTAGAGAAATAAAGCCTAAACTACCATTATTAGCTGAAATCTTTATTCTTAATATGGAAGGGTGTCCTAAGCAATCATGCTAGAGAGAAAGAGAGGCGGCAAGTTGAGGTGAACTAATGGGAACATGGAGATAATGAAGGTGATAGAGACGACCAAACCTACGCCCCTTCCCACATAACGTCCCTATCCACAAGTCTTGTATATAACAAGTGTTTCAATTAAAATAAACACACAGATCTTGATTACAAAGTTAGGAAATTGATATCAAATTCATAGTTAATTGAGGCACATAAAGAACATGTGGTAATGTCAATTTAGGTGATTGAATTGTACCAATTTGCTTGGTAACAAGAGAGAAATTATCTGTAGTGTAGACACTAGAAATATTTGAAGATATGGGAAATTTTGGCCAAAAAAGAATAGGTAAAAAGGTCATATGATTTGACGCACTTGAATCCAAAAACCATAAGGGTTCACGAGGCATACCTAGAGTAATGGTCGCGGAAGCTGCAATAGAATTACCTTCTTTCTGCATAATCTTATTAACAACATTTTCAACCATTCCTTGAACTGCAATTTGCAATTAGCTCATGGAAAACAAGCCATCAAGAGAGGGGACCGAAGCTGGTGGGTCGATGGACGACGTGGCAGCCGCGACTTTGCGATTAGTGAGTTGATTCTTGCGTTGCAAACGAAGACAATTCTATTTAGTATGCCTTGTTTTCTGACAATAATTGTAATAACCTTTACGTTCTCCTGACTAATGATTACCATGAGGTTTAGATGTAAGAACAAAATCAAAATTAGTAGCACCATTAAGAACTTTGTTTCGACGAGTTTGCTTAGAGATTAATTCAGGCAGAATATCTTTAACAGATGGTAGTGGAGATCGATGGATGATAGACCCCTTAAGATATTCAAAATCACCATTGAGCACATGAAGAAATTGAAAGGTTTTGTTTTCTTCCAAATAACATTTAAAGTCTTTATTTGAAACTAAGGTATCGGGCAAAGTAAGATAATACTGTTCCCAAAAAATAATCATTTGTGCAAAAAAATCTGATATGCTCTATGAGTTACCTTGATGAATCTCTAATTCCAATTGAAATCAACAAGCAAGATCTTTTTGCAAATAAGTCAATTTGAGTGTATCCTAAACGTCTTTAGTAGAATCTAAATCTGCAATAGACATAACAATCGCCTTCGAACAATTCATGTGAATGAGAGAGATAACAAAGTAATTTTTGCACTCCCATAGTTCAATGTCAGAATCAGATGCATTAGCCTACATTGAGGTATTAGGTGGGGCTCTTATAACAATTTTCCAAAGCGCCACACCCTTGAGAATCGAGGTCATAGACTTAACCTAGTAGGTGTAATTCAGACCATAGAGTTCTATGTTAATGGACTTCAATGTGAGTTGGGACTCTTGGGAAGCCATAGGAACATACGAAAGGTAATGAGGGCTGGCAGAAAAATATGTGGATAGCGGCAACTTAGGAAACCCTAGGACCTTTCAAAAGAGCTCTAATACCATGTAAGAAGAGATTCAATTGTGAAAGGCAAAAGTAATTACTTTCATTAAGAGGTTGTAAATATATATACAAGTATACAAGTAAGAAATTAAGAAACAAAATAACAAAATATGAGCAAAACCTATCTCTATTAGGAAAGAATCACAAATAGAAATATATATGTAAAACCTATCTCTACTAGGAAAGAATCACAAATAGAAATAAAGGCTATTTATAAGCTTATTTACACGCCTAACATTACCATGGCCATTGTAAGGTAAAATTCAATCAATCAAGGTTTAGCTTTTAGTTTTGGATACCTATTTCATGGAGGATATACTAAAATGTTATTGACCAAGCCACTTTGATTCCAAATTTGGATTGTTGGCGTCTTTGTCTGTATTTTAATTTGTTGAATACAAAACTTAAGATGCGGACCTTAGCTAGAGCGTATTTCATGTGTCAAGGAAAGCCATGCTATCTATCTTCAATATCTTGTGTTGATGAGTGATTTCATGATGGATACTTCCATGTGTGCATATATGAGGGATTTTTGGCTTGTGATGATGGCAAATAGTCTTTATTTGCTAACTTTATATTTATGGAATAACATACTTGGTTTCCTAAACTCAAACACACCCACTAGTTCCAATATTTTTCTAACATATACTAAATAGTCTTTCTTCGTTGGCTTTAGATTTGTGGAATAACATACTTGGTTTCCCAAACTCAAATATACCCACTAGTTCCAATATTTTTCTAATATATACCTTTGCTCTTCTTCTTGTCTTCTATTTTAGATTTTCTCACTTTAAATTCTTACAATGCATTTTATGTCCCCTTGACAGGTATGAGTTGATTTTCCTCTTTGCCTCAGTCCTATAGTGGTTGAAAATAGTGATAGACAAGTAACTTATCGTGTGATCTTCCAAAATCAACCTTTTCAAGGACAAGTATGCACAATAAGATTTGTTACCTACTAACTTTCCATTATAAGCTTGTCTCCAGATGATTTCTCCATATGCTTCCAATCTTCTATCATGAATTTCCAATTCTTCGCACTACTTTTAATGCTCCAAATGTCTTATTTGCCAATGTAGAATAGGGCCACTTTATTGCTTTGTTCCATTCATAGCTCTATGCTTGTTATCTATTTTCAACTCAAGAAATTCAATCTCTATCAATGAAAATGCTTTATCGTAATGATATTTTTCCGTTGCAATTTCAGGTGATATAAGGGCTTGATTTGTTGACAACTCGACATAAGAACAAAAAGCATCCAAGTTTAACAACAGTGGTTACTCTCCTTGCAACCTTGATCACAAGTTTTCTTGGAGAGCAAATAAGAACTTTGTTCCTCTAAGTTTGCTCTAGTTGTAATCTACAACTTTACCAAATTCAACAAGCGATAGGAACTTCATCCTTCTTCTCCTTTGATCATGAGTGTGACAGGAACTTCATTATTTTTCTTAGTAGAAAGTTCTCAACAGGAGCATTCTCATCCACCACAAGGTCAAAACATATTTCTCTCTTAAAGAAGGCTAGAATCTTTCATGCTATTACCACTTTTACCTGATAGCGGTTCTCGTACAAGAGCGAGATAAACGTGTAGTTCTAGCTTGGGATCTTTCATGCCACCACTACATTTGGTCAACCATAGTTCCCACATGTAAGCGTGATAAAAGTGTGGTTCCCATATTTCTTTGAGGATCTAAGGGGAGATATCCCTAAGTTCTAGGTCTAAGCCATAGACAAGAATAAGTATTCTCATTTTATGTACTTACATATTCATATGAATTATATTTCCAACTTAAGTATTTCCTTCTATCATTGCAAGTGATAAAATTTGGTTTGTTAATCCTATTGGAGCAAAAATGTCACAAGGTTAAGTATAGTAGGCCTCTAGCAGAGTGAGCCTTGTACTTAGCAGATCCTAGTAGGTCTTAAGCGTAGCAAGCCTCAATCATAGCATGTGTTGCGCATACAAGGACTTGAGCATAGTAAGCTTGGTGTGTAATAGGCCTTAGTAGATCTCAAGCCCAGCTAACCTCAAGTGGATCAAGCCTTGAGCATAACAAGCCTCAAGTGAACTTAAGGGTCACCATTAGAGGTGATTTAATGTTACACTTAAGGAATGAAAGAAAAGAGTCGCCCCTGTTTGTCACCTAGACTGCACTCTCAAGTAGTCACCCTCCAGGTAGAAGTCTTGGGTAAAGCATGTCAACTTGAAGTTAGAGTACATAACTCTTTTTGAAGAAGGTTGGGATAGTTGTTCTTTACTTCTATATGTCAACTAGGATTGCATACCTTAATTGGTTGTTATATTGGTTAAGCATCTTGGAAGCTTTTTAGGTTAATGATGATGAAGGCATTGAAGATTTGAATGATCCAATGAAGCTACTTTAAGATCAAGGTACCAATCAAGGAGTGAGATTGATGCTCATGTTGATGCGCTACTTCTTTACATGCTGCACCTGGAATATCTATCATCTCCCAATTGCTAACATGTCTCATCAAGATGAGGTAGCAACTTTAGAAGCTATTACTGCATTAGGTAAACATTTTCCTTTCACAATTTTGTTGTGCCATCCCATCTACCAGTGCCACTAGAGGGCCTCTTGGTAGCCCACGTTATTAAATATATGTAATTCATTGAGCGCTTAAGAGGCGATGCCTTCACTTAGCAACAACAATGTAAAGAAATTATAATTGAAGTTAGCACGGCCACTTATGGGCTATTAAGCTTATAGCATTATAAGGTTATTAAGACTCTTGTGAAATAAAGACCCACTTAAAGGGGCATTATGGATATGAGATTACTTAAACTCTTAAGATTTATGAAGCCCCTAAAGTCATCACACACATTAAAGTAAAGTTCTCTCTTGCTAGCGATGATATATAAGAGATTTATTTTGAGAAAATATTCAATTGCACTTAAACAGCAGTAATGGCATTCATTGCTTAAAGTCGTGAATTCTCTTTTATTAGTCAAGGGGATATTTCCCACTATTTGATTATTTAGTATGAGTTACTATGATTGAGCATAAGTAGATTGCTTTTCTTACTTAGTTGTGGTGGCTTATGATGCACCTGGGAGACAATACTCTTACCAATCTACACTATACATGCCTAACTTTCCATCGTACACCTAGGAGTCAAATCTCTTACCAATATGTATTGTACATGCCTGACTTTCCATCGTACGCCTAGGAGTTAAAGCTCTTACCAATTTGTACTATACATGCCTGGCTTTCCATCATCTGCTTAGGCGTCAAAGCTCTTACCAGTCAACATCGATGTTTATGTTACCCTTTATATACTTTATTTCAGTGAATCATGAATCTTATGTAGATTCTAGAATGAACATGATGATTCATTGGGGTATAGGAGTAAATTGGATAAGTGTTGCTCAAGCTAAGAAGTAACTTCATGACTAGCTTTAAAGGAATGAGTAAGTTTTGCTCATAATTGAAAGCATTAGCATAAGAGCCAAGTGCTAAAGCATTACCTAGGCTTAGGGTGTGAGAGCCTTGATACTAGGGCTTTTCCTAGGCTTAAAGCATGGAAGCCAAGATGCTAGGGCATTACCTAGCCTTAAAGCGCAAATATATAAGACTATATTGCAAAGATTAAAAAAAAATAAAGGTTTTATTATTTGTGGCAACCTTTACTCTTTATTTACAAAAGTAATGTCAAGTTTTGACATTGACTTTAGTACTTAATAAATCAGTAATCACTATCAGATGAGTCGTGCTCTAACATGTAGGTATCACGGGATAGGAGTGTTTTACTCCACCTGTCTTCAATGACAAGCTCTATATTTTGAAGTTTCTCATGGAATATCCTTCTTAAGCCCTAACAATCCATCTTCTTTAGATCCTATGGACAGTCATAAGTAGTACACCCTTTGCCTATCTCCGCTTATGAAACTTTCTATTTCCTTATTTCTTTTTTGCTTTTTTTTGCCCCCATGGGAGCCTCGCATTCTCTTCTTTTCTTGTGCTTCTCTTGAGTCTCTTCCTAAGTGGGTAGCAGTGTGCTAAAGGATTTTGCAATAACAGTCTCTCTCTCTTTGACGTACTCTAATCGTTGCAAATCGTAGCTTAATAATTTATAAACCTATTCCTTGCTTCCAACTATGATGCAATAGGCAAGCGCACCTATCGTAGTGTAATATAGTGTTCGAAATTAGGGTCGTTCCAAGGAAGATTAAAGTTCACCAATTACTAATATTTACTCCATTCCTATTATCCAACCGATCAAGGCGAGTAAATGATTCAATGAACTTAACTAAAAGAGACTAATTATAAAATGTACTAGACTAAAGAAAAGGAACTTAACAAAACACAAGTTCAAATCAACAACTAAGCAACCTAGACCTCTCTCTAATCCCATTCATGCCATGCGAATCATTAGAAACTAAAGATCAAACAATCCCGTTCTTAAGCTGTGGAGTTTCATTAGTCAAACTAATAGTTCTCTCAAATCTATTAGCTTATCTAATCCTAGGTTTATCCGTTAGAATCTCTTCTCAACCAATAGCAACCTAGAATTTCATGAAGCACTTGATTCTCTCACCGTTCGGTTGGAAAACAAAAGATTTTCGCTATCCTATCTCTAGAATCACGATCAAATCTCATTCATTACCCTTAGATCTAATCATGCAAGCAATTTCTCAATCAACTTGAATGAAATCAAACATAGATTCATACTCCGGAAATATAAATCTAAGATACACATCAAGAACAAGTAATGAAACAAAAGAACATCAATATGTCTTCATTAAGATCAATCCTTCATCACATGACAAGAATGGTTTCAAAAGAGATCTAGATCTCTAGATTACTCCTCCATGAGAGAGAGAATATAATTACAATTGATAGGAGAGCAGCTAGAGTTCATGATACTACCCGGAAGTTCGAATCTTGAATGCTTTGGTTGAGACAATGATCTTCTTCAGTTGTTGTTCCAAGAGAGAAAAGTAAGGTGTGTGTTAAATGTCAAACCCTAAGTCTGCCTCCTCTCTCTCTCTCCACTTAAATATATATATAGACATGTACAAAATGGAAAGAGAAAAGGGGCAAATATCAGGAAAATCTAAGTCGTCGCTGATCCATACGCCCCGTATGGAAGGGGCGTAGCGCCTTCTATGCATTTTGGAGGGGCTGGTCTGGGTTGATATGGCCCCGTACGGATTCCATATGCCCCGTATGGATTCCATACGCCCCATATGGAGGGGTGTATGGGCAAAAAGCTTGGCTTTTCCATTTCTTTTCTTGATGAATCCAATTGATTTCTTCGTGATAGGTTCCACATCACCTGAAAGCGATACATTATGCTATTAAGTACCAATTCTAAATGATTTCCACTCGATTTACAACAAAAAAGACTTGAAATCATCTAGGAATTAAAAGTGTTTCGCCCTTCATCATACTCATCAAAGAATGTAAGCTTGGTGAGGTATGACTCATTACGCTCGAATAAATTATTTATAATAGGAATGAATATGTCTTTCCCTTTTAATAACCCTTAATGCACTAGTGTCATGTTAAAGGTATGAGATTGTGATCATGCAACCATTTTCTTCCAACGAGTAGATGGTAGGATATAGGCACATCAATCACATAGAACCGCATAGAGCGTTGTATAGGGCCAACTTTAAAGTCTACATTGACATACCCTATTATGTCTATAGACGCATCAGTGAAGCTATTTACAATAATAAGTTATTTCACCAAGCACTGGTTGTTTATCCCTACAGGCTTGAATATAAACATCAGCATTATGTTTATAGAAGAGCCGTTATCTATGAATGTCCTCTTAATGGGATGTCCATTGAGCATGCTTCCCACATAAAGAGGACAGTAGTGATTGGGATTCTTAGCACACATGTCTGCATCTGTAAAAAGTATCACATTCTCATGCACATTAGTCATTCTTCATATAGGTTACGTTAAACTACACTCCCACTGTCTCTCAATGATTTTAGTAAATGCAATTTCTACTAAAAGTCGTGCATCCTTATTAAATCCTAGCAAGTAAAAAAAAATCTAAAATTAGCCATCTTCATTAAGGTGACAACCTCTAGCAAGCATACGCCCTTATCATTCCCAGTTAGAGCCTCTTGCTTGTTATGTGTCTTGGTATGTGACATATTTCCTTTTTCAATGCTAGGATCGTGGTTAAGAACATTTGCAGTTCCTATTGATTATTGTGCACAGAAAGTAGATTATTAAAGACATTGTTATTTTCTATGACAAGTTCTCCATTATGAACCCTATCATCAAAAATCTTCTTCAAAGTCCAACACTCCTTTGTAGGGTAACCTATGGTCCGGTAATATTTGCAAAAATTAGGATCATTCTTTTTATTTTGTGTTGGTAAACAATCCACCTTAGGAGCTTAATATTCCCATCTCACAACCATTGATCAAATAGAGCATGCACCTTTCCCATTTGGCATGGGAAAGAAAGAGTTGATTCAAAGCATTGTGATCTATCATTTCTTGGTTTCTTATTGTCTCTAAAAGTCTCAACCTGGGTCGAGCTAGCAAATGTTACTTGTTTCCCAAATCTTTCATTTTCTCCTCATTACCTTGCAACAAAATTATTAGTTCTTCTCGTTATCTCAACAAGCGCAAAGAAGGAACTTAAGTTGAGATTTTCCAAGTAGATTGCATACTCAGTAAACATCCCTTAGATACAGATCTTCAATAACTCTCCCTCATCACATATATCTTAGATGTCTAAGGTACACTCTTTAAAGCGCTCTATATAATCCATCAAGTCTTCATTCGGGTTTTATCGTGTTCTTCCCATATCTGTTATCGTGACATGTTCCTAGGTGGAGAAGAATTTCTCTAGGAATACCTTAAACATAGACCCCTACGAATCAACTGACCTTGTAAAGAGATTGATATACTAGGTATATGCCCTTTTGGTCAACAACTTAGAGAATTCTTTAAGCTTCGGGTCATCATCCAGCCTACATACTTCTAAGGTTTTGATAAAGTTGAGTAAATGTTTTTTTGGCACTCCCTTTCTTGCCATTGAGTAAGATGAACTTAGGACTAACATAGTCCTTAGGGTAGTGTTTTTCAACAATGTGCTGATAATAATGGAGTCTTAACCCTAGCACTCCTATGATCAACTTTGCTTGTATTTCTTTTAAGTACATATCTAAGTCATCCTTTGTTACAAAGGAGGTCCTTAGAGTAGAAACTATAGAACCGAATGCAGGGGTAAACTGATAATTAAATTCGTTGAAGGCATTGGGAAGGAGAACGTCTAGTGAAGGGGTTTGTTCTTAAGGAATGTTCTCCTCATCAATAGAAGGATTAGCTGGAGGAACTACATGTGATGGAGTTGCATGGATGGCACCTTATTACGTAGCAATGCTGGTGTTTGGTGGAGCTACACCTTGTTACGTAGTAGCAGTGGTAGCTAACCCTATAACTAGCGAAGCAAGTATAATCATGAGTTGATTCAAAGCCCTTATGCTCTCTTACATAGTTTGCATCATTTGTGCAAGATTTATCGAAGCCTCAAGCTGTGGATTACCCTGACTAGCATTCTGCGATATTTGAGGTAGGTTCTACTCTGTTAGTTTAGTGTTAAGATTTTGTTCTTGAGAAGTATTATCAATAGTCCTCTCTTCATAAGAAGTGCCATTACTCTTTTATCACTTAGCTTTGCCCCCAACGGAGTTGCCAAAATGTAGAAGGGAGTTCCAATAAGAGTAGTCATGTGAGTATCGGATAAGTACCACACTGCACGTGACTTCAAAGAAGTGATGAGGAGATGGCACATGATGAGATGACTAAGGAGAAAGTGGTAGGGAAGAGGAATTAGCAATTTTAAGAGTCTCGAACACACAAGTGACAAATAAGAGGGTCAAGAAAACCTCAAGCATCATCCTTGTAGTTCTTAGGCAATGGAGTTTGTTCTTTGCTTAAACTCTTATTTGATTTTTGAGAACAAAGAATTCTCAATGGAACATCGCTTCTTTAAACTCTAGAATAAAAAAAAAATCTTTTAATGAAGAGGAATAACTAAATATTTATAGACTCTTGAGCCTAATGACATTCGTCAAATCACCTTAATAATCAACGGACGATATAAAGTTTGCTCATTCTAAGATTATCCTAATGAGCTTCCTATAGGCCTAAGGCTAATAGCCTTCCTCATAAGTACAAGAAAGGTTGGGTGTAGATGATTGATCCAATGATCCCTATTCCAAGCTGATCAAGTCAATTCTCCCTTAATCATCTCAATAATTAGACCGGACTCATTAAGCCCCTATGCCCTAATACAATAAGTCAAGTCAAATAATTAATGAGTTTATCCTAATATATTTATGTAATATTTTTAGCCCTCTATAGAATGTTAATTCAATTTGACACTATAAAGAACATTGTCCATGCTAGTAGAATTGATTGTAGTTAACTTAATGTAATTTAAACTCGTTTAGTTAAATAATGAATGCTTAGGGTTTTGATCTTTGGCATATTCTATGTTCTAGTGATTATCAAATTCACCCTTAATATATGTACCATTTTCATGTCATTAATTAAAATTCTAATCTTATCCACTTGCTCTTATGAATCCATCCTTGAAAATTGTTCGATAATCGCTTACCATTCGAGACTTGGCATCTCCCCTTATTTTAATTGTTCATTTCTATTATTGATGCATTTGCAAAGCTAGACGATGGACTCTTACTCAATTGCTATGGTGACACTCTATTATGAATTTTTGACCACATTCTCCATAAGGCCTTCTTATCACTTCTTTTTCCAAGCTCGAGTTACAAAAGAAGGAGAAGAAGGAATTGAGAAGAGAAGGTATCAACAACAATGGGTTTTATTGTAGGATGTCAAAAATCATTATGTAAACCAACTTTAAACTAATTAGGCAAAATTGAATCAAACTTTTATGTTTAAAATTTTTTTAAATAGTTGAATTAATAAAAGACTAAATTATATTTTGGTTTTGTTTTGTTTAAAGAAGTGAAACAAATAAAATTGAACTGTGTCCACCCCATATTTATATTATTTTATTTTTTTTTTGGGATAAGGTTTATGTTAAAAACTTTTTTACACTACTACATACCAGATATCTCAAACAATATTACGTTATTGTTTATGCAGGAACATAGTGACTCCTTCGAAGAGGTAAATACAATATAATTAGTATATTGTTAGCCTACTTTAATAAATAAATTGATAATGTATTACCATAATTGTATTTTTTTTTCTTAAATGCAATTTTATTGCAGTTTATGCATAATATTATTTTTCCTTTCTTTAATCATTTGTTGTATGTGCATTTTGAATCAATAAACATTTTATGCTTTAAATTTTATTATTCCGTAGTTTATTCTTAAGAGCAAAAAAAAAAAAAATTCATTATGCCATTGTATTTAGCATCGTGGGAGAGCCTACACTAATTTATATAAAGAAATTTCTCAAAAAAAAAAAAAAAAAAGTAAACATGAACTCTAGAGATTAGTTTTCCTTGCCTCGCAAAATTCAAGTCCATCCCCCATATATTTAATACCCCAATAATATTGTTATTTGTCTACATTATTTAAGTGCAAGAGGAATTTTGATTTAACATATGAATTTATCAAACTTCAATCTCCTCCTTCAAAAGAAGAGCTATTGCAAATTTTCTTTTTTTAAGCAACTCCCAAAAGAAAATATACTACTTTCGAATAAACTAAGCATAAAGAAGCGCCATATCGTCACACAAGTCCAAAATGGAAGCAAGATATTAAGGTATATTATTCGAATTCAATTTAATATCAATTGTGTTGAGCTTGAATTTAAGCTATTTAAATAGTTTATTAAATTAAATGTAAGTTTTATAATATTTGATTTGATTAACTTATTAATCTAATTAAGTTTAAATAAAATTTTAAATTTAGTTAAATTTAAATATTAATACAATCTTTATTTAAAAAATAATTTTTAAATAAATCAAGTTTAATAAGTTTAATCGAATCGAGATTGAGCTTATCAAATGTCATTTTAAGTCAAATTTGAATTCAAAACTGTAAATTCCATTGAATTTGAACCGAGCTTGATATTTGAAACTTTGAGAGAAGCTCAAATTCGAGCTCGATACTATATCATCATGACTCAACTAATTTTTTAGTGTCAAGTATCAAACAAACTATAATCTTCAAGAGGTTTTGCTCCTACTTTAGCAAGGTGATCGATACTCTTGAAAGTTTGAACACCAACATTATTTTCTTACAAATTAATACGTAGGTGTTTGAAACAATAAATATTATTAAATCTTTTCGAGAATAAAAAAAATCTTGTGTATTTGGAGTAAGATTTAAATTGAAAGATATCTCGGATAGTTTTGGTCATTTCCTTAAAATGTGTGAATTATAAAAATACATGAATGGATGTGGAGCGATTGAAAATGTAATTCTTAATGAAATGAAAGGGATTTAATAGTAATTTAATTATTATTAGTAATTTTTATGAGGTGTAGAGTCTTATATATAGTATATATTTATTTAATAATATAGATGTAGATTATAAATAAAAATTGCATTAGTATCAGTACACCTTGAATACCGGACTTGTGACTAGAGCAGGAGGTCAGGTGGCAGTATCGCAGTTTAAAATTGTTGATTAGTACCTAATTAGTTATGCAATATTTTTTTATAATTTGAATTTAAAAAATAAGCATAAAATTTTTTAATGATATTGTCTAATTTCGTGACTAAAGATCTTGTAAAAAATAATAATAAATATTTAATTTCTAAATTTACCAAATTAGCACCGTACGTTCTCTCCCTAGTTATTATTATTATTGCGTAATCAAATAGTATTACCACCGCTCACACCTCTATTGTTATATTTTTCACTTTCTCTCACTCCCACTCCAATGGAAGAGCAATACCCTTCACGATTATATTTCCGTATAAACCCTACCTTTAAACCCTTTTTTTTTTTTTTTTCTAATTTAGGGTTTATCATAGTTCTCTAATTCTCATCAAATCGGACAACATTTTATGTTTTTGCTTTGCGACAGTTTCACAAAATAGATTCTCATTAGTGCATAAAAGATCACTTTTAGAACTCTTAATTCGTAGTGGAGAACCCTAAATTTCTGATTAGGGTTGTTGAGCGGGGTGAGGGCTCGAGATTTTGAATTTTTGAGGTATTGGGTATTGATACATGTATGGATTCAGAGCTTTTTGATGGTGACGATTCAAGAGAGAGACAACAACAAAAGTGGTCTGATAATAAAAACAAAGTTTATAGTAGGAAAATCCTAAACCCTAAATCCATTAATAACTTTGTTCAATCCTCAAACACCCTAGCCGTCCCAACGGAGGACAACATCTTGTCTCAGCACCAAGTTGTGTCTCACCCCGACACGGTGGCGGCGTCAGATGATTCATCGAGCCGTAACCCGGTTCGACCAAAGGTGCGCGGTTCCTTGACCGATAATTCAATACAAGGCTATGTGAAATATGATAATTATGTTAAGATTAGTATTGATAAGTTATCGAAAAGTGAGATTGAATTGATCAAGAGGAAATTGATGGGTGAGCTTGATCAAGTTAGGATGTTGATTAAAAGACTCGAAAGTAAGGAGAATCAAACCTGTGGGTATGGTGCAGAGGGGTTTACGAATTCTCAGTTTTCAGCGAATGGTGGTGTAGGGAAAGTTAGAGGATTAATGAGAGTCAATTCTGAGGTGGGTTCGGTAGGAGGTCCCACTTCTCGGCCTTTTGCAGGACTTAGTGTGTCCGTGGCTGATAGCAATAATGGGGCTGGGAGTGAGGTCCTGGATAAAGAGAAAAGAACCCCCAAGTCAAGTCAGCTTTATCGGAATTCAGATTTCATTGGTGGAAAGAAGAAAATTTCACCAGGAGAGAGTAACAAGAAGATGAAGAAAGCAGCTGGCAGGACTAGCAATATGGGAATGGAGTTTGGGCCAGACAAGGTTTCAGATCAATTGCTAAAGAATTGCAACAATCTGTTGACAAAATTGATGAAGCATAAGTATGGTTGGGTGTTTAACAAACCAGTGGATGCCAAAGGGCTTGGTTTGCATGACTATTTTACTATCATTAAACACCCAATGGATTTAGGTACCGTTAAGAGTAGGTTGAGCAAGAATTGGTATAAGTCAGCTGGGGAGTTTGCTGAGGATGTGAGACTAACATTCAATAATGCAATGTTGTATAACCCAAAAGGGCAGGATGTCCACGTCATGGCCGACGCTTTACTGAAGATGTTTGAAGAGAAGTGGGTAGTAATAGAAAGAGAGTATAATGATGATCGGAGATATGATAAGGCATTGCCGAAATCTATGTCTAAGAAGGCTTCTACTCCACCTTCGGTCGCTCCATCAGCAATGCCAATTTGTGCGGAAATAAGAACTCTGGATAAGCCAGAATCTATGAATTTACCTGCAGATTCTCGATCAAAACCTACAAATGCTAACCATCCTGGTAGGACACCAGTTCCAAATAAAGAAAAAGAGAAGAAACCTCAGAAGAGACCTATGACATATGAGGAGAAGCAAAAACTTAGTGATAACTTGCAGAATTTACCATCCGAGAAGTTAGAGGACATTGTGCAGATTATTAAGAAAAGGAATCCTCATCTTAATCAACAGGAAGATGAAATTGAGATTGACATTGATAATGTTGATCTGGAGACTCTTTGGGAGCTTGATAGCTTTGTAAGTAATCACTTGAAGAGCTTGAACAAAACCAAGAGGAAAGCTGAAGTTGCTTTCCAGGATTGTGATGAAGGAGACCATGTTCCACCAATGATGGTAACATTATGAAAACTTGTTTTCCTGAAGGTCTCCATTATTTGCTGCTTGAACGGCAACCTTTTTAATGAATTGTCCTCTTATTTCAGCATAATTCATTTTCAACCATGGCTGAGGCTCCAAAAGAGAATGTAGAAGGTAATAAATTTTACTCCTGTGGGAATAGCTCATTCTCATTTAATGTTTTTCAACATCTTACAGTAATCTGTTGTTGTACTAGTCATATAAACTGTGGTGTTGATTTTGTAGTAGTTGAGAAGCAAGTCCATGTTGGCAGTGGATCAAGCAGTTCTAGCAGTTCAAGTAGTGACTCTGAATCTTCTTCAAGTGGTAATGTGTATGCTTTGCAATATTTTCCCCTGATTCAAAGATACATTTTTTGGGTGTGTGGGTTTTTCTTTTTTTGCCAGGGGGGGTGGGCAGGGGGGTTTGTGGTGTTAAATACCCATGATCTGTGTTGTCTGCTTTGCAGCTAAATGAATATTTATGGCAATGCATTATGAGAATTTTAACTTTTTGTTGCTTCAGCAGATTCTGACAGTGAGAGATCCTCTTCATGACATTGGACAGTTTGTTACCATATTTGATCAATTCATTTTCTTAGGTGAGAAAGTGAGAAATCTTTTATTCAATACTGTACTTGAATTGGTTTTCCTCTTAAACTGCATGTTAGAGCATGACCATTTAGCTGTTGACTGTGGATTTTGCCCTTCCAGTGTGATATAGCTAGATGAGCTACCTTGTAACCGGAGCTTTTTTCATTACTTCATGTGCATTTAGTTCCATGCCATTTTCCTGAAAATCACAAACTTGTTGATTGTTTACGTGAGAGGGAATTAAACAGCTTATGTTCAATCATCCTTTTGTACCTATGTGTGAGCTACTTTCTCTGCTAGTAAGAACCCTATTGCGGATGCATTCTTGGGCAAACAATATGCAAAACGCACAAGCAAAAGGGATAATGCAACTTATCCAAAAAAAAATGGGATAATGCAAAATAAAGAATCCTAGGAATATTTTTTTTACTTTTCAGTTTTTGTTCTTTCCTAATCATATCTTCTTACTTTCCAGTTTTTTGTTCTTTCCTTATTTATAGTAAGAATATTGAGGAATCCTAATCTTTGTTAATTAGGAATCCTAGTCTTTTTATTATCTTTAGTATTGTAAGGAAGCTTCCCTATACATAGGGAGTTATTGAGCAATAAAGAAGGCAAAGAATTCTTTTAAAAAAAATCAAGAGATTGGAATCTCTCTCTCAACGAGTTTTAAGGTGGCAGCTCCCTTCAAGAGCTGCGTTTGATTATTAGGGATAGGTACATCAAGGAGGAAGAACAAGGGTAAGAACCCTTTGGTGGAAGGAGAATTTTCGGTCCTTCGTCCGGTAACTCGATCACAAACTGGGAACCGTAACAATTTGGTATCACAGCCGCTCACCATGGACGATTACATCGTTGAAGAACGGCTACGTTATCTTTTGCATGAAAATCAATCACAAACGGATGCCAAAATAGCAACAGCGGAATCAAGGAGGGCCACTTCAGAGGCAAGGATGGCAGCTCAACTTCAACAATTATCACAACAAATTGAAGCCTTAATTTGTGCAAGCAACCGTGGCAAAGGAGTGAATTTTGGGGACAGAAGTAATGCAGGCTCCAACCAAAACCAAAGCTCTCACACGGATGAAGATAACAGCAGCAGCAAAGGGGACATGAGTGGCAAAGGATCAGGGGGTTGGGTGTCGCGGTATACGAAGTTGGATTTTCCCACCTATGATGGAGCGAGTGACCCATTAATGTGGATCCATAGGTGCGATAAATTCTTTGCTAATCAGAGAACGGTTGAGGGAGACAAGGTGGGTTTAGTCGCTTTCCACATGACAGGAGAGGCGCAATTATGGTTTTACCAAATGGAAAAGGAAGAACCAAATATGACCTGGAAGACATTCCAGGAGTACTGTACCCTTCGCTTTGGGCCACCCTTGCGAAGCAACTCTTTAGTTGAGTTAATTAACCTCAAATAAACTGGTTCCGTGGAAGAGTACCAGCGAGAGTTTCAAACCTTATTAGCAAGGGCAAGCTCGGTACGAGCTGATCAACAAGTTGACATGTTCACGGCAGGATTGAGGGAGAATATTTGCATTGATGTAGAATTGCACAGCCCACCGAGTTTGTTACATGCCATGAATTTCGCGAGAGCTTTTGAAAGAAAATTGCAACTCACCCAAAACGTAAAGAAAGGTGTAAATCACAGCACCAATTTCAATTCAAGGGGAACTCCAATTAACTCCAAATCAGGCACCGTGGCGGGTAGTTCATCTCCTTCTTCGAGCAGTGTTGCAACGCCATTTGTTAAGAGATTAACAAGAGCTAAGATGGCCACTTGTCGATTTCAAGGATTGTGTTATAATTGTGATGAACAATACGTCCCTGGACATCAATGCAAGAAACTATTCTGGTTGGAAATGGACGAAACAAAGAAGGAAGACTCAACTGAAGAAGAAAATACTCTGGCAATATCCTTACACACCATTACCGGGGAACAAAATGCTATAACCATGCAATTAACGGCAATGGTTTATGAGCAGCCCTTGAATAGTTTGGTAGATTTCGGTAGTACTCACAACTTCGTTAGTTCGACAGCAGCTCGAAGATTAGGAATTCATATTCAATCTCAAACAAACCTTCAAGTGGCGGTAGCAAATGGGGAGCAAGTGGTGGGATTAGGCAAATGCACCAACTTACAATTTTCAATCAACAATCATCCTTTCCAAGCAGATTTTTACGTGATTCCTTTAGCTGGGTTTGGTTTGGTATTAGGTATACAGTGGCTTCAAACATTGGGGCATATTCTATGGATTTTTCCTCCCTCACCATGTGCTTCGAGAAGGCAAGCAACCCAATTGTGTTACAAGGGCAGCTGCAAACTTCACACTCAACACTAAACCATCTTTAAAACATCACAACCGCAAGAGAGGGACTTGGAGAAAATACTGGCAGCTTTCGAGGAAGTATTTCAAGAGCCAATAGGACTACCACCCATCCAACCATGCTATCATTGCATTAATTTACAGTCAGATACCGCTCCTGTGGTAGTTCGGCCCTATTGATACCCGCATCTTCAAAAAGATGAGATTGAAAAACAATGCCAACAAATGTTACAGCAAGGCATTATTAGGCCGAGTCGCTCGCCATTCTCCTCCTCGGTACTACTAGTTCGCAAACACGATGGCACATGGCGATTTTGTGTAGATTACAGGGAGCTGAATAATAAGACTATAAAGGATAAATTTCCCATTCCAGTAGTGGATGAATTGTTGGATGAGTTGCATGGCGCAAAATTTTTCACCAAGCTTGACCTCCGATCCGGTTATCATCAGCTTCAAATGGATCCTCAAGATGTGGAGAAGACAACTTTTCGAACTCACCATGGCCATTTTGAGTTCCTTGTTATGCCCTTTGGGCTAACCTGTGCCCCTTCCACCTTTCAAGCATTAATGAACGAGGTATTTCAACCCCATTTACGTCAATTTGTGCTTGTTTTTTTTTACGATATCCTTGTGTACAGCAACTCATGGGAGAATCATTTACTGCACCTCCAAACTGTCATTGAGTTATTGAGGGGCCATCATCTCTATCTTAAGAAGTCTAAGTGTTCATTTGGAGAACCACAAGTCTCCTATTTAGGTCATGTGATATTAGCAGGAGGTGTTTCCATTGACACAAGTAAAATTCAAGCGATCATGGATTGGCCTCAACCTCAAACTATCAAAGCCTTGTGTGGATTCTTGGGGTAGACAGGGTATTACCGCAAATTCATTAAGGATTATGGACAAATTGCTGCCCCCTTGACAAATATGCTGAAGAAACAAGCTTTTCAATGGAATAAGGCAGCTCACGCCTCCTTTGAAGCACTAAAGAAAGCCTTAATAGCTGTCCCAGTACTGAGTTTGCCTAATTTCCAGAAAGAATTTGTAGTTGAATGTGACGCGTCCAATATAGGAATAGGAGCAATCTTGCAGCAAAATGGACATCCCATTGCATTTTTTAGCAAGAAGCTAGCTGAATGTCATTTGAAACTTGCAGCTTATGAACGGGAATTAATAGGTCTAGTGAAGGCAGTCCAACATTGGAGACCATATCTTTGGGGACGTTCTTTCATCGTTCGAACAGATCACTATAGTCTCAATTATTTACTTGAACAACGGTTGTCCACATCTCCCCAACAACACTGGTTTAGCAAGTTAATGGGTTTCACTTTTCGCGTAGAATATAAGGCTGGCCGGTTGAATGTTACTGCAACTTCGTTGTCACACTGTGAGGAAGATTGTGCGTTGTTATCCGCAATATCCCAACCGCAGGTTCTCTTGTTTGATGAAATTCGAGCAAAGATTCAAAATTCAACTACTTTAAGGGCCCTTAAATCAAGGATTGAGCAAGGAACAGCTAGCTTGGGTTGGTTTTTGCGTGATGAGATGATATTCTTTAAAGATCGCATTTACCTATTACCAACATCTTCCTTGATCAACGCTATATTATCAGGAATCCATAACAACACTCATGAAGGTGTTGAGAAAACCTTGCAACGCATTCGCAAGGATTTATATTGGTCTGGAATGAAGACCACCATCAAAGCTTACATCGCCGCATGTCTCGTTTGTCAACGGAATAAAGCTGAACATTTGAGTCCAGTCGGGTTGCTACAACCATTACAATTACCGCACCAGGTCTGGTCGGATATATCAATGGATTTTATTGACGGATTACCCAAATCATTGGGTAAAAGTGTCTTATTCATAGTGGTAGATAGGTTCTCAAAATATGCTCACTTTATTCCATTGGCATATCCCTATAATGCTTGCACCATTGCAAGGGTATTCCTTGACAATATTGTTCGCTTCCATGGCATTCCTGAATCTATTGTTAGTGATCGCGATCCCCTTTTTACTAGTACTTTTTGGAAGGAGTTGTTTCGTTTATGCGGAACCAATCTTCATTTCTCTTCCGCATATCATCCACAATCTGATGGGTAGACTGAGGTGGTGAATTGCACCATTGAGATGTACTTGCGTTGCCTTGCTGGAGTTCGCTCTAAAAAGTGGGTAGAATGGCTTTCTTGGGCTGAATTTTGTTACAACACTTCATTCCACACGGCCCGTAAAACATCTCCATTCCAAGTTGTTTATGGACGAGAGCCTTCGAGTTTAACATCTTACGTTGCTTGCACTTCTAGAGTTGATGCAGTGGATCAAGCATTTCTTGCTCGAATGAAGCTTTAGCGAACATTCACACCAAACTCCACCAAGCGCAGCAACAAATGAAAACCTTCTATGATAAAGGATATCGTGATGTGGAATTCTCTCCTGGTACTTATGTGTGATTGCATTTACAGCCTTATCGTTAGAAGACACTTGCTAACCACATTTCATATAAACTTGCCCCTAAGTTCTATGGGCCTTTCCTTGTGGCGAAACGCATTGGTATCGTAGCATACCAACTTGAGCTTCCTTTGGACTGCAAGCTGCACAATGTCTTTCACGTGTCCTTGTTGAAGCCTTTCAAGGGCGAGCTACCTGGGGAGCCAACGGAGATGCCTCCACTAGAAGAGGTCAGGTTATAATCAGTCCTATGGCCATTTTGCGAACTCGATTGAATTGAGGTCGTTGGGAAATCTTGGTACAATGGAGTAGAGGTACGCTAGAGGATGCTACTTGGGAAGATGTCTTGGAATTCAAACTAGCATTTCCGGACTTCCAGCTTGAGGACAAGCTGTTTGTGGAGGAGCGGAGTAATGTTGCGGATGCATTCTTGGGCAAACAATATGCAAGATGCACAAGCAAAAGGGATAATGCAAAATAAGGAATCCTAGGAATATCTTTTTTACTTTCCAGTTTTTGTTATTTCCAAGTCATATTTTCTTACTTTCCAGTTTTTTGTTCTTTCCTTATTTATAGTAGGAGTTATTTTAGAAAACTAAGAATATTGAGGAATCCTGATCTTTGTTAATTAGGAATCTTAGTCTTTTTATTATCTTTAGTATTATAAGGAAGCTTTCCTATACATAGGGAGTTATTGAGCAATAAAGAAGGCAGAGAATTCTTTTAAAAAAAATCAAGAGATTGGAAACTCTCTCTCTAAACGAGTTTCAAGGTGGCAGCTCCCTTCAAGAGCTGCGTTTGATTATTAGGGATAGGTGCATCAAGGAGGAAGAACAAGGGTAAGAACCTTTTGTTGGAAGGAGAATTTTCGGTTCTTTGTCCGGTGACTCGATCACAAATTGGGAACCGTAACAAACCCATTCTCGCATCTTAGCATTTTATTCCCAATAAAAAAGAACAGCAAAGACAGATACCCCTTCACCTATATATGGAAGTATCTATGTAATTTTAGGAATATTTGGCCTGAATGCCAGATCAAGAACATGAGCTAGATGAGGGAAAGAAAAGACATAGGAATTAGAATGTACAGCATAATATGAGTGATTCGCTGAGTTGGCATCTTCTTGCTAGCATTTAAACATGAATGTTGCATGCAAATGGGAGCCACAGTTGCACTGCTGGCTGTATGAAAAAAATATACTAAAGTGCTTGTTGATACTGACTAAATCCAACGTGTATAAGTTTAGGAAGGCACATGAGTCCATGGATTCTCTCCTAACACATCCTTCTTGTAATGACATCATGACAGTTACTCATATATAAAATCAAATTTGCTTTGAGCTTACTGCCTTTCTGTTCATACATGTTTGAATTATGTAGGCTCATGATTTTTTCTTTTTTCTTTCTAATAACAATCCTGGGCTGATTAAACATGGTTTTATGTTGAAAAATGCGGTGGCTTTTGTTTCAGTCATTGTGTTGGTTGCTAATTAATATGTGGCATTTGACAGGTAAGGGGAGACATCATTTTGTCTGAACTGTCCCATGCCTTGCAGCATTTGCAGTCATCCCCAACTTCACAATGAAATTATAGTTAGTCCAAATTTTTATGGTCGGATTGGTAAATGCTAGTTCTTCATCACATTAGATGTAGTATCTGGGGTAGGGATGTAATGGTTTATTGGAATCAATGCCATGAGAAAGAAACCAAGGTATATAGCTAATCATGATGCCCTATAATTTCTTGATCTCATTCAGCCTTTCCTTTTATTTGGCATTTCAAATGTGGCTTCCTGGGTTGCTTCTATCGCACGAAAAAGGATCCATATTCATGTTAATTGACATGATCTTGGGTAGAGGGCACAAAAAATATAATACAGCCTCTTTTTAAAGAATTTCTTTCATTTGACAACAGCTTAGAAAAGATTTATTGACCTTTTTATGGGTAGATGACCTTTTTCTTGTAAATCGCTTTGAGATCACGATGCCACTCACTTCTAGTGGATCAGGTAAATTATCAGGATGAGTTGATTACGGTGTTTCATGCGGAGATTCGAAATGCCTCCCAGCTAGCGGCAGTTGTAATATTTACACTTGCAATGGTTCACGACATTGTAATTGCATTGCACGCAGGGATTGCATATTGCTTAACGAATGCTCCACTACATCTGTAGTAAAAAGTTATTGAAAACTATGGACGATTAAAGCTTGATATTTTAAGAACTTAGGGCGCTTCCTAGAACAAACCAAACCGTAAAATGTTAATCTTTCATATTTTACATTTCGGTTCATTTTTATGGTTCTGCTCAGTAAGGAGCCAAATGGTTTAAGATTTGGTTCAGAGATTGTGAGGTAGGCTGAATCAAACAGAAGAAAAAAAAAAAAAAAGAAACACCCGACCCTATTCCTGAGACTTTTGAGTCAAATTATTGCCAAACTCGCAACGTCAAAACATTCAATCCTCGCGATCAGAATTTCACTCCCATGCCTGCCTTCACATTAGACTCTCATTTCATGCTCAACACTCACCTAGATGTTAAGCATTAACCACAGGTAGAAACATGATTTTATTTTTCATTCATCAGCAAAACTAAAGCAAAGTAACTAATGACAATGCATTGAAGTGTTGTAATCAAGTTCCTACCTTTGTGTACTAGTATCTCTATTAGATGTTTTCAACTTTCTAGTGATTGATTGGTATTAGCTTAATTGTGCCATTACTACAATTTGTCTAATCAATGATTTAAGAGTGTTATATTTCTGGATTCTGACATGTATTAATAACATAAATTAAAAAATGAAATAACTTATAGGTTCTCTGTTTTCAGTACTCAGAACAATGCAGTTTCCATTTCGGTCTTCCATGTTCAGTAATCACTTAGCCCTTTCTATAATTAACATTTATTGACCTGGACAACTGCCACACCAAAAATTATTATTATGCTATATGAGATAAATGCATTTTGTTTAGTCTGTTGCCTCCTATACTTTCTTATTTATATATATATATATATATCCATCTTGCATTTCCAATATTGTAATTGGCTATGACTTCTTAGTAGGCAAATATTAGCTTTTAGAAGCAATTTGAACCGAATAAAATAGATCTGAATCATCTTCAAAGCAAAATTAGGTTTAGAACA
Source organism: Laguncularia racemosa (assembly GCA_037954665.1). Classification (NCBI taxonomy): domain Eukaryota; kingdom Viridiplantae; phylum Streptophyta; class Magnoliopsida; order Myrtales; family Combretaceae; genus Laguncularia; species Laguncularia racemosa. The sequence continues at coordinate 40,658 of JBBMOL010001222.1, forward strand.
AATCCAAACCGTTCAATGATTCCGTTCGTGATCCAACCTGAACCGTCTCAAATACGCCTCCACTCTACTCAATCCCTGAACCAAACCTCACCGACCCAAGAATTAAAGCAGTTATGCCGCCTATATTCATAATCCCACGCTGACCTGGATGCGGACTGGCCATCGGAAAAGAAACGGCATAATAGGTAGGATCTCAAATTTCAAATCGTTGAGACCACTACCAAGAAAGATACATGTTAGCCTCTATCAATGGATATCCTTTTCTCCAGATGAAGTTCGTGTAGCAAAATTTATTTATTTGTTTAATTAGTCAAATGCTCATTCTTACATGTGTATAACATGTCCTCAAAAGGAGGCCAGGCCATCTTCCTGGTGAATAAAATTATAAAAATGATTCCATAAGGTATCTAGCTTATTATACCAACCCTACACCGTAAATAGCTTCTTAAAGGGTACAAATCAGCCGCAGCAAAATACAACAATTCAGGAACGCTCAAAATTTGAAATATCATTCCTCCCTTTTCCCAGGTGGATTTAATTTTGGTTCGCAAACTTAATTCCCTTGTCAATAGAAGCTTGGAGTTCAGGTTTGAGTTTCTCAAGACCTTCCTGCTCATAGTCGGACAAAGGGCCAAGCCCCAAAACTTCCTCTACACCATTCTTTCCAATTCTAACCTGTAAAAGACAGCTCTCATCTCATGAGATTGACGTAGTGATTGTAAATATATCAGGCTAATGAACTGCATTAGCCACCAGAAGTAGTAATGATTACGCATTGAATGAACGTGTAATAGACCTATTTTTTGCAATTAATTCTTGCCCCAAAAATAAAAAAGAAAGAAATAAAACGTACAAGCATCTTTACATATAAGACAGTTATCTGACAAATCTCAAAGAGAATAGCGATCGTCTCCAAGAATTTATCCAAATTCTCTCTTTAAAAAGTGCAAATAAACCTCCAATAGATTATCCAATTATTCATGGCCCAAATTATACACTATGGGTGGCAAATAAAATGTTAATGTAACACCCAAGACACATTGATGATGAAACAGATAGCCTTGTAACACACAGAACAGAGGCATGATGGATAGCATGATTATAAACTTGTACAACATTCAGGTACAAATCTTTAAATTTGCATTTTTTTTTTTTCTGCTATTAGGGGATAAATCTCAGAAAGGAAAAACCTGGAAGACATTCCATCATTAATGGATCCAGAGATAGCAGCCATTCAATTAAATAGAACCTTATATGCCTAGTGTGTATCTTAGATGACCAATTTGTACTTGTCTAAATGAGTTCTCCACAAGAAATTGAATCCAATCCAATCATTAAAAAAAATGAAAGAAACATCGGAGATTTAGGCGTAACTGATGTTAGAAACGAGCTGACTTTAAAAAAATCATATCAAAGTTATGATAATTACCTTGGAAGCAAAGAAGGGTAGTTCAGTAACGGCTGATTGGACAAATGAACATTCAACCACGTCTGGAACCCCATTAAGCCCCTTTAGACAAGCATCTGCAAATATAGCTCCAGCATAGCTTGAAGAACAAACAAGAAAAACATTAATAATTAACCAAAAATGTAAGAAATAACTATAGATATTCCAAGACTGGATCTTGAAAGACAAATAGTCCAGACTTACGCCATTGACAATGTTGCAGAGCCCTTTCCAGCCTTTGCTTCCACAACTTCTGTACCCCCATCTTGGGTGCGTTTTGTAAGTGCCACGATCTCGTCCTGAGGCAAGTTGGCTTTTGGGGTGGCCTATTGACAGATAAAGAATGGAACTTGACACAGTCAGAGAAACATTTTCTCAGTATTAGTATAAGAAAAAATTCAATACTTAAGGAAGGGACGAACTTGGGAGAATAATGGGAGAATGGTTATTCCAGCATGACCACCGACGACTGGTACATTGACCTCTGTGAACAAGATACAAAAACCAAACATCAGCAAATTATTCAATGGTAGTAACCTCTGGATTTCCAAGAAATGGCTTAGCAAAATCAGTGAAAAGAACCTGCTACAGGTGCTTTCGCCTTTCCAGCATAGAAAGTCTTTGCCCTGACTACATCAAGGGTGGTCACACCAAATAGTTTCTTCTCATCATATGTCCCAGCTTTCTTGAAAACCTCAGAAGCAATGGGGACTGTAGAGTTCACAGGGTTGCTAATCATATTGACTAGTGCCTGCTCACATGAATAAAGTTCCCAAGTTAGAAAGAAGTAGGTCATAATGATTCAATCAGGCTAATAACTCAAATGAAAATGAGAACAAGAAGATTTCATATGTTATAAAATTTGTCAAAGCCATTAAACTCTAAATCATCAATGGGGAATGCTAAATCCTATACCAGGTAATGTTTATCTATGGATGATAATTGGTGCAAGATTCTACTATAACAGGCCTATACACGTCAAATGATTCCTATCTACTAAAATCTCTTCTTCTTTTTTTTTTGTTTGGGGGGGGGATGGTTGATTTCATTGATAAAAGGAAGAATGCACAACCGCCAAAGACAGGAAAGGTTCACAAAACACCATTCAAATATGGACTAGATAGCCTTCACCCAAATATATATATATATAGAGAGAGAGAGAGACTAGATAACGTTTTTTAAGTCATATTACCACCATTTTCTTAACAGGAAAAAGAATACTCACATTAGGGCAGTATTTAGAAATAGCAGTACAGAGAGACTTGACAATGCCTGCATTGATGTTAAAGAGATCATCACGGGTCATTCCAGGTTTTCTTGGAACACCAGCTGGGATGATCACCACATCTGCTCCCTCCAAAGCTTGCCCTAGTTGATCTTCACCCATGTAACCAGTAACCTAAGATGTGATAAAGAGATATAATAAGTCAAAAGTGAACGAAGAAACTTATCATTACAAAGTTATCCACAAAAAGAATTATCATAACAAGTGGCTGAGAATCCCATTTATTTTTGCAAATGCATCTTCTTGAAGATCATTGTAATCGAATCATCTCATAAATGAGAAAATAAACTCTTGGACTGAAAAACCACGGGAAAGGAATAGGTATTCCATCAACGTGATTCAATGGAAGAATGACTTCAAACCCATCTCTGAATATGCAATTAGTAATTTAAAAAAAAGGGGGGGCGCGGGGTTGGTATAGTGTGTCAAATAGCATTTACTGAAAGACCTCATAATTCTGCAGATCTTTACGTCTAACAAGATTTTTACAAAATTGCATCTTCATGAGCCATGAATGAAAACCTTTATTACACAAGGCACTGGAATCAAATGACCATTTTCCTCTTACAAATTGGATCGTGTTCGAGATGTCAGACACTCTGAATGTTAATTTCTCGAATCTTTTTCGATATTAATTATTGAACCTATCAACTTATTATGACCATAATTTATCTAAATAAGGACAAAACTCCCATTTTCAAGACAATTTGAGTAACATACGGAATACTTTACTACGTAAAAATTGAATCTTGACACACATAAGCTAAAAAACACAACAACTCAAACCCTAATCCCAGAGTGAAATTGAAATCAAAGCGCACCGTAGCATCAACAGATCGATAAACCCTAGAAACTACAAAAAAAAACAAAAAATCTATCAATCTGAAATCCATCACATGGCTCAAATCCTAACCCCAAATGTAGAGTAAGCCTACTCATACCAAACGTGAAATTACAAAAAGTAAAGAAAAAATAAAGCAAAAGAAAATGATAAAATGAGAGTAAAAAAAAAAACCTCAGATCTAGTGTTGATATGGCTAACGTCAGCAGCAACACCAGGAGTACCGGCGATATCATAGAGAGCAAGCCTCGAGACAAGAGGATTGAGCTTCATAAGGAGAGCAAGAGGCTGACCGATACCTCCGGCAGCTCCAAGCACCGCAACCTTGCGCTCGGGGACAGCCGCGGAGCTGTACGCACGGCTGAGGAGGTGCGATCTGGTGGCGCGGATCGATCTCAACATGGTGGACCTCATTGTTTAGAGAGAGAAAACGAGAGATGAGAGAAACAGGACAAGGAAGCGAGGAGTTAGGGTTTAGGGAATAAGGTGAGGAGGAAGATGATAATAATATGAGGTTTGCGAGTTTTGAGGTGTCCGCCTTTTTTTAAATAGTTTTATTTAATCTCTAGTGGGATTAATAAATTAATTAGGATATTTATTTACATAATAATGGAAAAATATTAATCGAAGCAAATTACATACAACTTGCCAGGACGATACAAATAATAATCAAGAAACCACTTAAGGAGGCCAAAACGAAATCAAACTGTACCAGGAAAACTGAACTCCAAGAAAATAATAGTGTAGTAATTTTATTGAATCTTGATCACCATGACTTTTAACAAAATCTCTTAAGGGTTGCTCAAAATATTTGTTAAAAATCAAAATCATAATCTTATTAGATTTTCTAAGATTAGTTACTATAGATTCTTTATTTGGTTTCGTAAGATTTTGGATTAAAACTAATGATAATTTGAAAAAAAAAATAAGTATATGAACTTATTTAACCTATTAGCAAGTGCACAGTG
>JBBMOL010001223.1:0-45190 GCA_037954665.1 Laguncularia racemosa
CGTTCTCTCTTTTTGGAAGTCCACATTTCCCCACCTTCTTACAAAATGCAGGGTTTGTGCCATGGCCGTGCCTCAAAATGGCCTCCTTCTAGAAAAACAGGTTGGGTATTTCAACCGTGCATGTTCCGTTGATTCAAAACCAAGTACACGGCCGTGTACTTTCCTCCGGGTGTAAATCCTTATCTTTATCCAAGTTTAGGATTCTTAATTTACTTGAATTAGACCCTTGACTCCATTTAACCTAATTTATCCCCGAAATAGAATTAATACCATTCCTTAGATTTTATGAAATCAATAATAAATTAACACAATTCATACTATAAAGATTGATTTAAAAGGGTTCTATCAATCACCCACCCCGAAAAGGTATATGACCCGAAATTAAAAGCTCAACTGAGGAACCTAACAGGAATAGGAGGGGAAGAAAAAAAAGGGGTCGTCTTTTTATAAAAATGGTCAAGGCGATGAATATAAGATATGGAACAACTAAAAAGGTTCCACCCCAAATATCACTCATGGGCCTCCTTACAACCTCCGAGCCCTATAGGGAAGCACTCTTAAAATTGCTAAAACAGATCCGGGTACTAAAAGGCATCGCTACAAAAAAAATAAGTCATTGGTGATTCTATTTTCACCATGGACCAGATATCTTTCTCCTTGAAAAGCTAGGAGAAGATGGAGACCAAATACAAACCCACTATTCATAGTGGTAAACTGCAACGACACGATTGTCCCCTGAGTGCTCATCGACAACGAGTCACCCTCAATTGTCCCATTTTCCCCTTTCAACTTATTGGAGGTCATCAAACAATATTAAACATAGCTCAAACGATGGTCAGGGCTTTTGAAGGAAAAAAAGAGAATATAGGGGAATAAAATTGCCGGTGGAGTTGGCCCCAGTGTTCTACATACCCTTTTCAATCCTCGACATCGCAAGATTTTTAAACCCTTTTTTGGGAAGGCCCTGGATAAATCCGCGGAGCCATATCCTCAAGTCTCCATTAGAAGGTCAAATTCATTGCAAATGGGCAGACAGTACTGTGCTGAGCGAGCAGGATTATGCCATCTACAAGAAATCGCCATACCTTACATTGGGGAGGATGGTTCCAAAGACCTTGGTCTCCAGTATATTCAACGAGGTGAATGTGGTGACTAGTAAGGATGGCCATCAGTTCAAAGAGGGGCAGCGAGGGACATTTGGCCCTAGGGTACGTTCCTACAACCTAGGAAGAAGCAAAAAGCCAGAGGTGTCAGAGGCGGAAGAAAGAGAAGCCAAGCAACACCCGATGCGCATTCCACCCTCCAACAATCGTTCAGACAAGCAACTACCATTCAAGAGCCAAGGATAAGCAAAGATGATGTCAACAATGGGAGCGTAACCCCTCGCACATCCAAATAGCATCCAACTCTCAACAATTGGTTATGTTATCCTATTGATAATTTTCTAGGTCAGTCAAGGATAGGGAACGATTGTTAAATAATTTTTATTGAGACTTCTTTACATAATTCAATAAATTACAGTTTGTCTTACTTATATATATCTGCTTTCATTTTACTTCACCTAGATCTCCTACCATCGAACATCTGGGACATTTCGCATAGGTAGAAAATAAAAAACACTGATATCGTTTTTAATGCTGCTGGGTCAGTTGGTGGAGGCAATATCCTTGACCATGAAAAAATATGAGAAAAATTGGCAAAAACATGAACAAAGCAGATTTCAATTGACAAGCCAGTGGAGATAGTAAATCTAGGAAGTGTTGAAAAAACCTAAAAACCTCAAGATCGGGACCAGTTAAGTTCCAAATAAAAACGCGAAATGACCGAGTTTTAACTAAGTAAAGCAGATGTGTTCACCTAGTCATATGGCGACATGCCAAACTAGACCAACAATGTATTTTATAGGCTTCCCACAAGGGAAGATGTCAAACCAAAAAACGAAATTAGAAACGATTTAGGCCTAACATCTTACAAAAAATCAAAGAGGAAGTCAAGAAACTGCTAGAAGTAGGGTTCATCCCAAGTTTTTGATTACCCAGAATGGGTAGCAAATATAGTCCCCATTATGAAAAAAAAATGGAAAACTACACATATGCATAGACTTCCGGGACTTAAACCAAGTAACACCAAAAGATAACTTCTCCCTACCTCACGTCGATGTTCTAGTGGACAACACTGTAGAAATCATCTTTTCTCATTTAGGGACGATTTCTCAGGATATAATCAAATAAAAATGACTGAAAAAAGATAAAACTAATACAACTTTCATCATAACATGGGGAACTTTCTGTTTATAAAGTCATGCCTTTCGACTTGAAAATGCTGGGGCAACATACCAGAGAACCATGGTCGCGATACTTCATGACATGATGCATCGAGAAGTCGAAGTATACATCGACGACATGATAGCCAAGTTTATAGAAGAAGAAAGCCATACATATATCTTGAGAAAGTTGTTCAAGCGATTGAGAAAGTTCCAACTCAAGTTAAATCCAGAGAAGTGCACTTTCAGAGTCACAACGGGCAAGTTGTTAGAGTTTGTCATAAGTCGGGAAGGCATTAAAATCAACCCTGATAAAGTAAAATCTATACTAGAGCTACCTTCTACACGCATCGCCAAAGAAGTAAGAGGTCTGCTAGGAAGGTTGAATTACATAGCTCGTTTTATTTTCAAGCTCACAGATAAGTGCCGACCACTATTCCGTCTGTTGAAAAAGAATGCCGCAGTAAAGTGGGACGACAAATGTGAAGAAGCATTCAGGACGATCAAAGACTATCTCATAAAACCTCCAGTCTTGATAATCCTAAAGCAAGGGAAGCCTTATTCATATACCTCACGATACTCCCTGAATCCATGGGATGCATGTTGGGGCAGAAAGATGAAGAGGGAAGAGAACATCCCATATTTTATCTAAGTAAGAAATTCACAGATAGGGAATAGAGGTATTCAAAAGTGGAGAAGACTTGTTGTGCTTTGATTTGGGTCATGCACCAATTGAGGCAATATACCCCTTTTCTATCATATTGAGCTGTTGACAAGATATGATCCTTTTGAAGTACTTAGCAGAGAAGCCCGTTTTGATAGGGAGAATCTTTAAATGGAAAATGCTCTTATCGGAGTTTGATATCACATACATAAATCAAAGCTCGATGAAAGGGCAATCTTTAGTCTACCAATTGGCAGGACACCCTGTCAAGGGAAATTCCAAGAGCCACAAGTTCAATTCCCTGATGAAATATATTAGCAATGGAAGGTACTTCAATAGAAGATTATGGGACAGATGGGAACCCTAAGTGGAAAATGTTCTTCAACAAAGCTACCACTCTATTCGGTTATGGGATCGGGGTAGTGTTGATATGCCCAGACGAAACACAATTCCCTTCAGCAAAAAGGGCCCTCACATTTCCATATACCAATAATATCGTGGAAATGAGGCATGCATCATCGGCCTCAAAAATGGCTTGCCAAATGAAAATCCGTGAATTAGAAGTTTTACGGAAATTCATCACTTATCATATTACAGAAACAGGGAAATCAAGACTAAAAACCCCAAACTGGTGCCATACCATCAACATTTGAAAAAGCTAATAAAAGAATTCGAGACAATCACTTTCACATATGTCTCGAGAACTCAGAATCAATTTGCAGACGCACTCACCACACTAGCATCTATGATTTAGATAATAGGGGGAGTCGAAGTCCAACCATTGAAAATAGACATTGAAAATCAACCTGCCTATTGTTTAGTAATTGAAAAAGCACAAGATGATAAACCCTGGTATCACGACATCAAAAACTTTTTTCTAAAAAAGCAATACCCTGAAATGGCTAGCAAGAATGACTAAAGAACACTCAGGAGGTTTAGCAAGTCATTTCTTATTAAGTGGGTCTGTGCTTTACAAAAGATCGTCTGATACCACCTTACAAAGATGTGAGGATAAAAACGAGGCATGTGAATCGATGAAAAAAGTACATGGGGAGTATGTGGACTCATATAAACGGTTACATGTTGGCCCGAAAAATCATGAGGTTGGGTTACTATTGGTTAACCATGGAATCAGATTGCATCAAATATGTCAAGCACTGTCATTTGTGTCAAGTGTATGCAAACCGGATAAATGCCTCGCCCAACGAGTTTTAAACTCGTTGTCAGCACCATGGCCTTTCTCCATGTGGGGAATCGACATAATTGGCCCAATCACTCAGATAGCATCCAATGGCCATAGGTTCATTTTGGGTAGCCATTGATTACTTCACCAAGTGGGTAGAAGCTTCATAAATATACCAACGTCACTAAAGGGGTAATAGTCTGATTCTTGAAGAGGAACATAATAGCTCGATACGGAGTTCCTGAGTCAATCATCACCGACAACGGTCCCAAATCTTAACAACAAATTGATGATAGGTTTTATGTCAACAATTCCACATAAACCATAGAAATTCAACTCCCTACCGACCTCAGATGAACGGGGCAATAGAAGTAGCCAAAAAGAATATCAAAAAATCATCGAAAAAATGACGACTACTTACAAAGATTGGCACGAGATGTTGCTGTTTGCTCTCATGGTTTATAGGACCTCAATTGAACATCTATCGGGGCTACCCCATATTCATTGGTATAGGCACTGAGGCAGTCTTGCCAGTCGAGGGCGAAATATCATCATTCAGAATTCTGTCAGAAACGTGGTTGCTGAATCAAACTAGGTAAAAAAAAGACTTGATCAACTGAATTTGATTGATGAAAAAACATCACAACACTATGTCATGGCTAGTGTTACCCAAAAAGAATTGCCCGAGCATTTAATAAAAAAATGAGGCCCCGATGCTTCAAAAAAGGGGTTTGGTGCTAAAGAAAAACTCTCCTGAATGCCCAAGATTCCAGAGGGAAATTTACCCCAAACTGTGAGGGTCCATATGTGGTGAAGAAGGTATTGTTAGGAGGTGCTCTGATATTAACTCAAATGGATGGTCCAGAATTGAGAGACCCCATTAATACAGATGTAGTTAAGATGTACTATCCTTAAGCAAGGGAATTGAAATTTTGCCAATGTTTATGAAAGCCAATGTTCAATACAAGTTTCGTTGAGTCTAGTTTTCATTTTTTACAAGCAAGTTAATGTCTCTAAATGGTCAATTCTGACCAATTCTCTTACAACAAACGTTCCTAAAAAACTTTTCCCATCACTTCACCAATAAACAATAAACATTGAAATGATAATGAATCTCAATAAATTTTGTATATAATTCTACCTACTTTTGAGCATTGAAACCTGGTGCATTAGTAGGATAACAGTACCATCAAAAGAACCACATGCACAAAAAGGAGGCACATCAAGATCTTTAACCCCGTGTTAAAGCAAGAGTAAGCGAAGCAGGAGCAAACCAGCATGAAGGTTCGGTTGTTTAGTTGCTATCCACGATAAATTGGCAAAAATATTAAAATAAATAACTATCATCCACAATCATGAAAACATCAAATCATTTAACTTTAGTCAGTAGAAGCATGTTCAAAAGCATAAAATTAGTCAGTCCATAATAAGGCACTTGTCTAGACATCCCTTGAAAAGGTCAGCCCACATTGGGGCACTTTTCCCCAAACATCTTCTCGTAGGGTCAGCACATTAGGGTACCTTTCAAAACATGTATTCCTACCCTAGGTTCGTCAGCCCACATTGGGGCACTTCCCTAAACATTCTCTCTTGGGGTTGCCCATAAGGGCACTTTTTGAGACGTTTCTCCCCGTAGGTTAGTCAGCCCACCATGGGGCACTTTCCTAAACATCTCTTCTAAGGTAGCCTGTAGGGTACCTTTTTAAACATTTCTTCCCCAGGGTCGTGAGTCTAAAAAGACGCTTCCCACTGTAGGTTAGTCAGCCTACAATGGGGCACTTTCCTAAACATCCCTTCCTAAGGTCAGCCTATAGGGGTACCTTTCGAAACACTTCTTCCCCAGAGTCGTAAGTCTAAGAAGACACTTCCCACCATATGTTAGTCAGCCCACAACGGGGCACTTTCCCAAAAAAACGTCAGCCTATAGGGGCCCCTTTTTTAAAGCATGTCCTCTCGCTATAGGTTAGTTAGCCTGCAAAGGGGCACTTTCCTAGACACCTTTTCTTGAAGTTGCTCACATGAGCACTTTTTAAAGCTATTGATTAGTTAGCTCATAGGAGCACCTTTTTGAATCTATCAGTTAGCTCGTAGGAGCACTTTTCAAATCTATCAGTTAGCTCAAGGGAGCACTTTTCGAATCTATCAATTAGTCAGCTCATAGGAGCACATTCCAAATTTGTCGATAACCGATTAGTCAGCTCATAAGAGTACTCTTCGGTGGTATTTCTCCTCAAACAGTCGCTAGTCTAGCCAGACACTTCTGTTGACAGGTAGCCAGCTCATAGAGCGTTCTAAGATAATATTCTCTTCAAGGTTGCTAGTCCGTTAAGACGCTTCCTATCATCAGCTATTCCACCTACAATAACACACTCCTAAACAATTCTTGAGATGGTTCCTATTGCAAATTAGTCAGCTTATAGAGCACTTTTTGGGATGATACATTACTCTAGATTGTTAGGTTGTTTAAAACCATTTCCTAAGCAATACCAACCATCACGAAAATACTCGTGGGATTATTAGCTCGTGGAGCATTTTCCTACTAGAGACCAAATTCCAGATAACTAGCCAAACCAAGGCGTTATCTATTCAGTTAAGAGGCCAAAAATGACGTCTTTCTTATCTTTGTAGTTAAGTTTTTCAAACTTTACTACAAAGAGAGGTAGCTATAAACACCTTATTTTTGCCCTAATGATCAATAATAATCAATTACCATTTTTTCAAATTTTTCCATTTTTTTCTCTAATTTAGCAAAAATAGGAAAAACATTCAAAAAATAAAATAAATAGGAAAACTATATCAATTTTGGAAAATAATTGCAAAAATGGCAATAAAAAGGTTTAAAAATAATTTTTACAAATTTTTGAAATTTCAAAAAATACAAAAAAAATAAAAAAAAATCGCATTGCATATATGCAAATTGCGAAAATAAAAAAATCGCAAAGTGGGCCTAGCCCAGCTGGTCCGAACCTTGGTCTGGTGCACACGGGAGTGGGCTCGGTCAGGGGTTCGAAACGCGGGGGAGGTAGAATTCACATTTTGTAATTTCTCTTCATCGCTTGGGACACGTGGCATCATCTTCAACCTTCGTCCGTGATCACCGGCGAAGAGGAAAAAATCGAATTTCGGCCGTTTTCATTCGATTTTTTGCACAAATCCAGCAGATCTTAAAAAAAATAAGAAAGCATCATCCAATCGGAATCAAATCGCAACAAATCAAAGGATTTACACAAATCGGAGATGGGTTTTAACCGAAATCCGATTTTTCCCCCAATCGGTGTTAAATCCGAGCTTATCCAGCTCGATTTCTTACGCCTATAAATAGAGGAGGAAGGGAGGAAGCTAGATCACAAATCGAAAGTGACAAAAAGAGAGAATTGAAGCCTCGCTGGAATTCTTTAACCCGCGACACTGCTCGACTCGAAACCACCACCTGAAGGCGATCTTGAAGCAAAGCACCGCCACAGTTGAGTTCCTCATTCCTTAAAAGCTCGAAAGCTACCTTTAAATGCTGCAGAAAGCCGCCGGAACCCGTCAACAAGCACCCCCAACCGCTGTACCCGACTCGACCTACTTCGACCCGATCCGACCCGACCGACCTAACCCGCGCAACAACCCGGATCCATGTAAGTCGGATTTTCTAATATTTATTTATTTATTTTATTTATCTTTTTTTATTTATTTCGAATTTATTTATTCACTTATTTGTTATTTATAATTAAAAAATAGAAAAAATGTTGGAATTTAGATTTTGGTTTTTTAGGATTTGATTTAGGATGAATAATAAAAAAAAATAATAAATAATAAAATGTGAAAATTTATAAAGAAATAATAAAAATATTAGAAAAGAATAATAATGAAAATTTAGATTTTAGAATAGGATAGATAAAAAATTAGGAGAAAAGTTTTTCATAAAAATTATAAAAGTTAATAAAAAATTATGAAAATTAATAAAAGTTAATAAAAATTATAAAAAATTAATAAAATTCAATAAAAAATTGATAATATCATAAATGGGTTGAAAAATAGAAAAATGAAATTTTTATCACTTAGAAAAATCATTTTCTTAAATAAATCCAATTATCAAGTTTAGGCTTAGATTTTCAGAAAAATACTAAAATGGTAAAAAACATAAATCAAAAGAAATTTCATAATTAAAAATCACCAACACACTAAAGTTTTTTCAAGAAAAGCGAACTATGACTTATTTGATCCTACATAGCATGTACGTAGGCACCCATTTAGGGCAACCAAAAAAAAGGAACAAAAACCCATTTCCTCATAATAGGTTATTCAAAAAAACAAAATAAAAAGACAACAAAAAAAAATAAATAAAAGACATTTCTATATAAGGTTTAAGATTTTAGGAGATTAGGTGGTAACCTTTGGGTTTTAATAGATTAGCCTTGAACTCAGAAACTCTAGCTTTCTCTTTTCCTTTTTTTCACAAAAAATGAGAAGGGGAAAATCACGACAACTAGTGGTCCAAATTTGGATTAATCTGCTCAATTGATTACTAATTCAATTTTTCCCAACCACAGTTGGGTGGCGACTCCAAAATAAAACGAAAATCCTAACTTAAGTCGAGGATCTACATTAGATGAGCATAGGGTCTAGTATATATCAAATTAGGAATGGGAAATCAAAAAATAGACTCAACGGGTGGGAACTGCTTACTGTGAAACACATCTAACCCATCTACCTTAGATCATTTTGATACATGGCTCTTCTAAGGACAATGAGGCATACCAGTCATCGAGGTACCCCCTAGGGATCTTCCACTATGAGCCCCTAGGCCGAACCAGGCATAATTAACATGCAACATTTCATTTACATTTCATATTACAATTGATAGGAATCAAAATCCGTCATGACCTATGATTAGGGCAAGAGCCAAAAGATTTCAAATCTTGGCGATGAGGGCCTATTTTGATGTGCCTAATTCCACTTCCAAGAACATTCAAAGGACTCAAGAAAACAACCCCAAATCAATCACAAAAAAGGGTCCACTAGTTGGGGACAATCCACGTGAAACCCTTTGTTATTTTAGATGGAAATTGTTGTTCAAATGATTCAATTGTAATCTCTAATGATAATATTAACCAAGTAACCACAATAAGGCTTGAGAATCACGTGGAAATCAGATCAAAGAAAGCAATAAAACCATGAAATCCACTTCCCCTTTCAATATCCAATTCACGGTTCAAAATGATAGGCAATTGTTGATGGAGAATCACAAGTTATGATAATTACTCAAAATAAACACATTAATTTGAATTGATACCAATTCAAATCTGACCAAGAATGTTTCTAATCCAAACCCTAGATATTACACACTAGAAAAAGAAAAAGAAAAACAACAAGTAGAATTGATATGGACTCACAATTTCCAATTGTTGCACTCGCCACAATTTCAACTTCTTAGGATTGAAATTGATAAGAGAATTTGGGAATTGGAAAACCCTAAGCCCTCTCACAAAACGTGAAGTGTTTGTTCTGCAAAAATTAAGCCCCCCCAAACTGATGTGCCTAAGCACTCTTGAAAGCACATTCAAAAGACTTAAGAAAAACTATCTCTAGTCAAGGCAAAATCGGATCCAAAAAAAGGGCAAAATGACGTGAAACCAAGTGAAGATATGATAAATCTAAATGTCCAATGATATAATTAGAATACCACACTGATAATACCTTCTAATAAACACTCTAATATAAATATTAATCCACGCAAATTGAAGCCTCAATTTGACAAAGAAAACCGTAAAGTAAGATTCCTTTTCCAAATGGTGAAATTCACGTTTTCAAGGAAAACTTTTCAATGATAATCCAAATCAAATGATAAGTACTTCAAATAATCACAAGAATTCGTGTACAATAAGATGTAAATCTGACCAAGACTATCTCTAATCAACCCTAGATACAACACACTAGAGAAGAAAAGAAATCACAAAAGTAGGAATTGATATGACTCACAAATTCCAATTGTTGCACTCGCCACAATTTCAAGTCTTGGAATTGAAATTGATAAGAGTTGGAACCAAGGTATGAACCCTAATTCACACGTGAAAAGAGGTGTATGTTCTGCAAAAATAAGCTCCCCTAAACCCTCTCTTAAGCAAGTATTTATTTCTTGCTACTCTTAGGGTTAAAAAGTCCTCAAAATTACAAGTTTGCCACTTTTAAGGTGGCTAACCCTAAATGAAAATTACAAGGAAAATAAAAGTGTCCCAAAACCAAAATACAACTAAAATAGTTCATAAAAGAAGAAATATATAAAATAAATGATCTTCATGATGCCGATCTTCTATAGGATCCATCGGCTCAACTCATCGTCGGTTCAGGTCGGTCATGGATAAACCCACAATCTGAGTCTGAGTGAGTTTGTCCATGCCCTGTAAAGCATTGATAAGTATTCCTGTTGGAATAAAAAATACATGAATAAGATAAAAGAGGTAAGTAAATGAATAATTCCAGGGTCGATTTGCTCAAATGGGTCCTCATTGCCAAGATTCGAAATCCTTTAGTTCTTGCCCAAATGATAGGTCTTGTCGGATTTTTATTCCTATCACAAAACCCTCTCTTAAGCAAGTATTTATACTTGCTACTTCTAGGGTTAACAAGTGCTCAAAATTACAAGTTTGCCACTTTTAAGGTGGCTAACCCTAAATGAAAGTTACAAAGAAATAAAAGTGTCCCAAAACCAAAATTACAACTAAAATAGTTCATAAAATGAAAAATACATAAAAGAAATCCTCTTCATGATACCGATCTTCTATAAGATCCATCGGCCCAACTCATCGCCGGTTCAAGTCGCTCCATGGATAACCCATTAAGCTGAGTTTAAGTGAGTTTGTCCCATTACCCTGTAAAGTATGATAAGTATTCCTGTTGGAATATAAAATAACATGAATAAGATAAAAGAGGTTAGTATATAAATAATTCCGGGGTCGATCTGCTCAAAATGGGCCCTTAACGCCAAGATTTGAATTCCTTTGGTTCTTGCCCTAATGATAGGTCTTGTCGGATTTTTATTTCTATCATTTTTTTAATCATATCAACCTCGAAATTATTTGTTTACTAACCTCTTTTCTCTTATCATGTATTGTATATTCCAATAGGCACACTTATGATGCTTTAAAAAGGCGATGGACAAACTCGCAAACTCAGCTTGTGGGTTATCCATGGATCGACCTTAATCAGCGATGAGTTAGGCCGACAAATTTCTAATGGAAGAGCTAGCATGATGAAGAAATATTTTTATTTGCAATTTATTTCTTTGGACTATTTATGTGAAAGCTTTTGGGACACTTTTATTTGGTTGTAATTTGAATTTTAGGACAGGGCTACCCTAAAAGTGGCTTAGTTATAATTTTGTGGACTTTTTAACCCTAAAGGGAGCAAGTATAGATACTTGCTTAAGTAAGGTTTTGAGGGACTTTTTGAGAAATTTTCATAAAAACACTTAATTTTGTGAAGGTTAGGATTTTCTAAATCCAAATTGCTCTTATCAATTTCAAATCCCAATTTGAGGTTGTGGTGAGTGTCTTCAAGGCAATTTGTGGGTAATATCAAATTTACCTTATTGCAATTTCTTTTTCATCACTAGTGAGTTGTATCCATGGCTGATTTGGAAGTTTTATTGACCAAAATTTGATTGCATTTGAAAATCAAATTCTTGTTGTACAAATTAATGGTTTTAGCCCTTAAGTTTTAACCTTCAATTTAACTTCATTTGAACCGTAGATCACTTTGTTGGGAAAGTGGATCATGGAATTGGTTCTTGCTGATTTGTGTGTAATTTATGTGGTGTTCATTTATGATCATTGTTGTTTTGGAGGATTTTATCATTTTAGAATTGTTACTTGCAAATTAGAGATTCAGATTTCATTGCATTCCATTAGGGTTCACGCAAAATCTAGTAATGTTGAGCTGAGATTGAACAAGTGAATTGGGGTTTATAAATTGCTCCAATTGCATGTGCTTAACCCCTAATTTATGCACATTCATATTTGGGTATCAAAGCTTCATCATAATTGGAATTAAGATTGATCATACCATTGTTTAAGAATTGGTTCATAAGTATTGAGGAATTACCAATTGTTGAATTAGTTTGATTGACATTGTTTATTTGTCTTTCAAATTGGTTTTTGATTAGTTAAAAAAATACCCTTATCTAGAGTAATGAAATTTTGCTTTATTGTTGAATTTTAGTTGATTTTGTTGAAGAACACGATGCTTAATGGATGAATGTTAATTTCAGGATCTTTTAGAGTATTTTGGAGCTAAGGGAAGGAGTTTTGAAGAGTCGGATCAAGTTTGGAAGGAATTGGATACATTACATGTGAAGAGAAAGAATTCTAGAAAGTACACAAGCGAGATACATGCCCCTGTACTTTGCTTGTGTATATGAAGCGGATGTCTGGAAAGTACATGAGCAAAGTACACGCCCATGTACTTTGCTTGTGTATCTAAGTTTTGCTTCTGTTCAACGATGTTTCAATACACGACCAATGTACACTCCCATGTACTTGCTCGTGTATATTCAATAAGGACACTTGGAAGAAAGCATGAGATACACGAACGAGATACACTACTCGTGTATCCGCTCGTGTATGTATCCAACTCGGGTACATGTTTTAAATAGACCGTTAGTTGCCCTAGAATATGGTTACGAACTTTTATGTTCTCTGACCCTCATAACAGCAAGGGAAAGGAGGGTTATATCGATTCCAAGGGAGATTGAAGACCCACGAAGAAGAAGATTCTATCTTTAAGGGTTTTGACCATGAAATTTTTATCTATCTTTTTAGTAATTGCATTTCTTTTGTCCAATTTATGGAGGAGTAGAGTCTACATCTAATTTTATTTGAAACTTCTCTGTCATGTGATGAAGATTTGGTTATTAATGCGAAGTTGTTGACTTTCTTATGATTAATTGCATGCCCTTCAATTGTTACTTAGATTCATAGATCCGGAATATGAATTTATGCATGATATCATATTAGTTAATTGAGAAATTGCTCTTATGATTAGATTTAATGCAATTAATGAGATTTGATTGTTCTTCTAGAATAAGAAACAAGATTCTTCTATTTACATCGATTATTTTGATGTGAATTTATGTGCTTTATGCAATTATAGGTTACCATTAACTAAGGAGAGGGTCCTATTTGATAAACCTAGGATTAGTAGGTTAATATACTTGAAAAAGTAGTTAAAATTGACTAGAGAATTCGACAGTATAAGAAGTCAATCACGCCAATCTTCATAAATTTTAATGAATTACATGATAGAGAAGGAGTAGAATAAGACTAGGTTGCTTTTGTTAATTGATAAATCTTTAGAACCATTGTTGTTAGTGAGTTATTAGTTTTAAGATTAGTGTAATTAAGTTTCAACCAACATATTTAAGCGGCGGTTAGATAATAGGAACGAAGTTAGTACTAGTAGTTGGTTTTTATCTCCAAGGGACGACCTTGTGCTTACTTGCTATATTACGCTACATTGGTGCGCTTGCGTATTGCTTCGTAATAGGATTAAGAACAAAAAAATTCAATTTATTAAAACTACGATTGGCAACGATCATTTTTTTTGGTGCCGTTGCTGGGGACACGCCAATATTAAAAACACTTTTTTACTTATTAATTTAACCAATTTATTTCTTTCTTATCTTGTTTTTTCCTTTCCTTCCTGAGAATTTGGAGCTCATAATTTATTTGTATTACGTTTACAGTGCATGACCTGAAGTCGCTCCAAGGAACTTGCTGTTTTTAATCTTGAGCCAGAGAAAATTATTCGTCGTTATCAGAAAAAGCAAAAACTCGACTGAGTCAACATCATTTGGTATCAAGGAGAATCACTGAAGGAAGAAATGGCTGATCAAGTCAATAATCGTGCTCAAGAGCTGAATCAAGGAAATGTTGTTGTGGATCCCCCGAATCATCAACTAGTTGATAATAGAGATGGTCGAGTTAATGAGCCACCTAGAACCAATTCGGATTTTGCTAGGCCAAACTTGATAGGCGTCAGCTCTAGCATAGCCCCGTCCCGAATGGGGGCAAATAATTTTGAACTTAAGCCTACTGTGATTCAGATGGTGCAACAATATACTCAATTTGAGGGGTTTTATAGGATGAAGATCCAAATGCACATATCCAAACTCTTTCTGGAGATATGCAATTACCTTCAAATATAATGGAGTTAGTGATGATGCAATCCGCCTTGGGCTCTTCCCATTCTCTTTGAAAGGTAAGGCTAAGCAGTGGCTGAATCTTTACCGAGGAACTCCATTACTACATGGCAAGGTCTAATCAAGAAGTTTTATGGACAAATTCTTCCCTCCTTTCAAAGACCACTAAACTTCGAGCTGAGTTTTCAATCTTATCATCAATAGACATGGAGACGTTGTATGAAACCTGGGAGAGATTCAAGGACTCAATGTAGAAATGCCCACACCATGGGATCCCAGAGTGGCTTCAAGTTCAGATATTTTATATTGGGTTGAACTATCAAATGAGACAAACAGTAGATGTCGCAACTGGTGGCATGATAGGAATCAGACTTTTCCAGGACCTATCACCAAGGCCCGAGTTTAAGGGTCTCCAGAATCTAGTTATGAGGGTTTTGCTAGAGAAACCTAACCTTGAGAAGTCTAACTCACTTTCTACATCTTTGCCACTATAATTTTGATGCATTTCAGCAGGTTCATTTGTCGGTCTTACAGGATGCAAAAACACCCTTATTATGAGTGAATCAGGGTTATCAATGAACCCGATTCAAAAGCTTGTTAAAGACCGGCATCATGAAAGACCATTTATTTATATATTTTTTACTCTTTTATGAACTTTTTTTTGGTTGTAATTTTGTTTTGGGACACTTATTTCTTTGTAATTTTTCATTTAGGGTTAGCCACCTTAAAAGTGGCAAACTTGTAATTTTGAGCACTTTTTTAACCCTAAAAAGTAGCAAGTATAAATACTTGCTTAAGAGAGGGTTTGGTGGAGATCATTTTTGCAGAATATACACCTCTTTTCACGTGTGAATTAGGGTTCATACCTGGTTCCCAACTCTTATCAATTTCAATTCTAAGACTTGAAATTGTGGCGAGTGCAAACAATTGGAATTTGTGAGTCATATCAATTCCTACTTATTGTGTTTTCTTTTTCTGCTCTAGTGTGTAATATATAGGGTTGGTTTAGAAAAATTCTTGGTCAGATTTTGCTTGTTGTTATCCACTAATTCTTGTGATTATTTGAAGGAATTACCATGTTGATTCAATTCCTTTAAGGATTTCCTTTTAACGTGATTTTCACCATTGGAAAAGGGATTGTTTGTTACGGTTTTTCTTTTATCAAATTGAGGCTTCATTTTCGTGGATTATTTTGAAATTAGAGGTTGTTAGAAGCCATTTCCATTGTGATATTCAGATTATATCATTAGTTGTTTGAATTTCATCATTTCATCATTAGGTTTCATTTGAAAAGTGCCATTTTTGGATCCGATTTTGCCTAGACTTGAGATATCTTTTCTTAAGTCTTTTGGATGTGCTTTTTTAAATGTGTTTAGGCACATCATCTTTTTGGTATCAGAGCTCTTGTTGAGAGAAGGGAATTGTTTTTTATTCAATTTTGTGGAAGTGACAACAATTAGGGTTGATCAAGTGGAAAAAAACGCAATTGTGTAGTTGTTGTTGTTGTTGTTGTTTGAGATTGCGAAATTGCTTTGGATTGGGATTTGATTTGCTGATTTTTTGGAGTTGATTTGGGAAGGTTATTATAACACTTTGTGGACACTAATTCACGTGGAAGAGCAGAAGTACAAAGTGATGTTACTTTAGCAAATTGTTTAAAATTGTGAAACTTACCAAATTGTTGGCGTGAAGTAGCTTGTGGCGTGTGGAGTTGTGAAGTTTGTTGTTTGAATTCCATTGTGTAATTCTAAAATTGTGAAGTTAAATTTACAGATTACATTAGTTTGGTTAGTAGGAATTATTTGAATTCAAATCATATGCAATTAAGTTGTGGGAGTTAATGATTGCTATTTGAATTTGAATTCATTGTTACCAATTGAAGAAGGCTTACAATAAGTGAAGTTATTTTGAAATTCAAATTTAGTTGCTGCCTATAAGTGGGATTCGGAATTCATTTTTGGAAAGCTACTTATTAATCTCTTGTCTTCATTTATTTGCCGTGGAAGTTGAAATTACTTGTATTCTTGTTCACTTTGTTGTTGCCATGGAAGTAATTACATATTAATTGTAGTTGTTGCTTGTGTGTTGCCATGGAGTGAACTTGTGAAATTAAATTGGTTGCACCGTGAATCTTAAAAGGAAGTGGGGAATGTGTTCACGTGTTGATTGAGTTGAATTTCATAATGTCTAGTGAAATGCTTCAATATGCTAATGTATTGCAACGCTCATTAAGTACACTTGCTAGTAAGGAGGAAGAACAAAGGGAAAATTTGTTCCACACTTCTTGTAGGATACAAGAAAATTTGTGTGTCCTAATAATAGTGGTGGTAGTTGTACTAATGTAGTGGCTGCATCATTGGTATCAAAGCCAAAGCTTTCAACTATTTCCACATCCAAAAACCTTACAAACTACATTGGCTTAACGATCAAGGGAGTTTGTATGTTACCCAAAGAGCTAGGGTACCCTTCAGTGTAGGGGACAATTATTGTGATGAAATTGAGTGTGATATCTTCCCATGTGTGCATCTCATATTTTGCTTGGTAGACCTTGGTTATATGATAGGAGGGTCTTACATGATGGCTTCAGAAATCATATATGTTTCAAAAGGAGGGCAAGCGATTATTCTAAATCCTATGCCACCTTCAGAGGTCCATAATGTCCAGCAACAGATTAATCGACCATCAGAGGCTAAGAAGGTTTTGATTCAAAATAACGTTTCTGGGGGGAAAAAGGTATTTGTTGATGGGACAGGGTTGAGATGGAGGATTAATCACAGAGGAGGCTCCAACATACTTACTTCAGTTGAGATTTGTCTTAGAGCTACGGGAATCACAGCCTCTACCTTCAGCAGTTTCTCAGGTTTTAAATGAGTATACTGACATTTTTCCTAATTGATTTGCCAGTAGGATTACCACCCTTGAGAGGGATAGAGCATGCCATTGATCTTATGCCCAGTTCGGTGTTACCAAACCGACCCACATATCGCATGAATCCTGAGAGGCTAAGGAATTGAAAAGTCAGGTAGATGAATTGGGTGGAACAGGGTTTTGTTAGAGAGGAGTCTCATCCCATGCGTTGTTCCCCCCTTCTTGTTCCCAAGAAGGATGGAACTTGGAGAATGTGCATTGATAGCAGAGCCATCAACAAAATCACCATTAAATACAGGTATCCTATTCCTAGACTTGATGATATGTTGGATGAGCTGTATGGTTCACAGATTTCTCCAAAAGTTGATCTTAAAAGGATATATCACCAGATTCGGATAAGGGAAGGGGATGAATGGAAGACCGCTTTTTAAAACACGTCATGGACTTTACGAATGGTTGGTTATGCCCATTGGTTTGAGTAATGCTCCTAGCACTTTTATGAGATTGATGAACCATGTATTGAAGGAGTTCTTAGGAAAATTTGTTGTGTTTTTTTTGATGATATTCTGATCTACACAAAGACCTAGAACAACATGTGGAGCATCTTCGAGCAGTATTCTCAGTACTAAAGGCACAACAGTTATTTGCGAATTTTCAGAAGTGTTTTTTTATCAAACTGAGGTAACATTTTGGGGTTTTTTTGTGTCAGGTGCAGGAGTTTAAGATGGGATGAGGAGAAAGTGAGGGTAGTTAAGGAATGGCCAACACCCACCTTCAGTTACAGAGGTAAAAAGTTTTCATGGGCTTGCTCTTTTTATAGACGCTTTGGTCCAAAATTTCACGTAGCATAGTCAGCCCTCTCACAGAACTGAACTAAGAAGAATGTTCCTTTCATCTGGAGTGGAAAAAGGCCCAGAGGAGTTTTGAAGAGATTAAAGAAAAACTCACTTGTGCCCCATTACTGATTTTGACAAAATTTTTGAATTGGAATGGGATGCTTCAGGGTTGGAATTGGTGCTATATTAATGCAGGAGAAGAGGCCTATAGCATATTTTTAGTAAAAAGTTGAGTGGAGCAGCTTTGAACTATTCTATAAATGATAAGGAATTTATTCCTTAGTTAGGGCTCTCATGACGTGGCTGCATTATCTCCTCCCAAAGGGTTTATTATTTATACAGATCATAAATCTTTGAAACATTTCAGGGGTCAACATAATTTGTCTAAGCGCCGGCTAAGTGGGTGAATTTCTAGAGGGCTTTGCTTATGTGATTAAGTACAAAAAGGGCAATCAAATATTGTTGCTGACGCTTTATCACGACGGTATGTACTAACACTTCTCTTCAGTCAAAATTATTGGGTTTCGAACTGTTGAAGGAACAATATGTATTGTGATGAGGAATTAAAAATTGTCATGGAGAGGTATCTTGGAGGCAAAATGTATGAGGGTTATTGTGTGATTGATGGCTTTCTTTATAAATCAGGGAAAACTTTGTATTCCATCGGGATTCTTTGAGGGAATTGTTTGGTGAGGGAAGCACATGCAGGTGGTTTTGTCAGGGCATTTTGGTAAGAAGAGAACTCTAGCCATATTGAGGGAGAATTTCTACTGGAAAGGCATGATAAAGGATGTTTCCTAGGGTATTAGAAAGGTGTGGTGTTTGCAAGAGAGCCAAGGGGAGGAAAGGTGCGCAGGGTGAATATATGCCTTTACCTATACCATCTAGACTTTGGACTGATATCAGCATGGATTTTGTGTTGGGATTACCCAGAACACAAAGGGGGAAAGACCTCTATTATGGTGGTTGATGATCGATTCAGCAAAATGTCACGTTTTGTACCATGCCACAAAAAAAACGATGCTTCTTTTTTATTGCTAACCTTTTTTGTGGCAGGAAATTGTCAAATTTCATGGAGTTCCACACAGCATAGTGTCAGACAGAGATACTAAGTTCCTTAGTTTCTTTTGGAAAACATATGGAGAAGATTGGGTACTAAACTGATGTATAGTACCTCTTGCCATCCCCAGACTGACGGACAAATAGAGTTTTCAATCGCACGCTTGGAATCTTCTCAGAGCAACAGTTGGGCAAGAACCTTACTGACTGGGACTTGTGTCTTCTATTGTTGAGTTCGCTTACAATAGGTCTACTCATAGTTCAACCAGTAAGTCTCCCTTTGAAGTTGTTTATGGCTATAACCCTTCTATTCCATTGGATTTTATAGCTGGACCAACGACAAAGGAAGAAAGTCTTAGTGGAGTTGACCGGAGCACAACAGATTCAACACATACATGATCGGGACCACTGAACACCTCAGAAGACCCAAGAACAATAGAGGATCCAAGGAAACAGGGCACAGGAAAAATCATCTCTATAATCCAGGTGATTTAGTTGGATTAAACTTAGCAGGGACAGGTTTTCCACACAAAAAGTCACAGAAGCTATCTCCTAGATCAGACGGACCATTCAGAGTCTTAAAGTTGCATCAACAACAATGCTTATCGCATCGAGTTGCTAGGAGATTATGGAGTATCAGCTACTTTTAATTGTTTCAGATCTTTCACCTTATTTAGGCAGATGACTTGTACGAAGATCCATCAGATTTGAGGGCAAATCTTCCAGAAGCCCGAGGAGATGATAGGAATCAGACTTTTCCAAGACCTATCACCAGGGCCCGAGCTAAGGGTCTCCAGAATCTAGTTTATGAGGGTTTTGTAGAGAAACCTAACCTTGAGAAGTTTAACTCACTTTCTACATCTTTGCACTATAATTTTGATGCATTTCAGCAGGTTCATTTGTCAGTCTTACAGGATGCAAAAACACCTTATTATTGAGTGAATCAGGGTTGTCAACTGAACCCGATTCAAAAGCTTCTTGAAGACCGGCATCATGAAAGACCATTTCTTTATATATATTTACTCTTTTATGAACTATTTTGGTTGTAATTTTTTTTTTGGGGAAAAAACTTATTTCTTTGTAACTTTCATTTAGGGTTAGCCACCTTAAATGGCAAACTTGTAATTTTGAGCACTTTTTAACCCTAGAAGTAGCAAGTATTAAATACTTGCTTAAGAGAGGGTTTGGTGGAGATCATTTTTGCAGAATATACACCTCTTTTCACGTGTGAATTTAGGGTTCATACCTTGGTTCCAACTCTTATCAATTTCAATTCCAAGGACTTGAAATTGTGGCGAGTGCAACAATGGGAATTTGTGAGTCATATCAATTCCTACTTGTTGTGTTTTCTTTTTCCTCTCTAGTGTGTAATATATAGGGTTGGATTAGAACATTCTTGGGTCAGATTACTTGTTGTTATCCACGAATTCTTGTGATTATTTGGAGGAATTACCAAGTTGATTCAATTCATCTTTAAAGATTTCCTTTGTTAACGTGATTTTTCACCATTGGAAAAGGGATTGTTTGTTACGGTTTTTCTTTTATCAAATTGAGGCTTCATTTTCGTGGATTATATGAAATTAGAGTGTTGTTAGAAGCCATTTCCATTGTGGTAATCAGATTATATCATTAGTTGTTTGAATTTCATCATTTCATCATTAGGTTTCATTTGAAAAGTGCCATTTTTTTTGATCCGATTTTGCCTAGACTTGAGATATCTTTTCTTAAGTCTTTTGGATGTGCTTTTAAGTGTGTTTAGGCACATCATGGCACCTTGAACCCATATAACTCCTGAAGAAAGTTTGATCTTTTTGAAGACATGGCCGCGAATAATTATGAATGGTTCAACATGGTAGGGGCAGGAAGAGAAGGTGGCAGGCATTTCTTGAAGTGGATGTGCTACTTTATATGTCCAAAGTTGAGGCTTTATCTAGAAAGATCGACGGGTTGGCTGTCTCACAACATCATCTGGCTATTGTGGAACCCTCAGGTGGTGAGGAAGGGCAAACAGGGCAAGTGGATTATTTTGGGAAAAACCCCCCAAATTTGGCCCCAGAAAAATCCATATAACCAATACTTATAACCCACGATTGGAGAAATCACCCAATTTTTTCTTGGACTAACAATAGTAATATTCAGAAGGGTAATTGAATCCTCCACCAGGTTTATCAGAGGCCCAAATTTGTCCCAGAGTTCCAAACCGCCATTTGAAGTTCTCCCAAAAAATTCATCAAGGATTAAAAAGGGAACAGACAAAGTCCTTTGATTTGATTCTAAAAAATTTTGGCGGCTCAAGGAATCATGAGGCATCAATACACAATCTTGAAAAACCAGGTCGATCCGATAGCTAAGCTTTCAATCAGAGAGATCCAAGGTTCACTAGGGAGAAACACAAAACCAACCCTAGAAAATGTTAAAGCTGTCAATTACGACGTGGAAAGGGAAACCCACAACCAAAGGTTCAAGAAGAAAAAGAGTGGGGTGACTGAACTATCAAAAGAAAAGTAGTTCTCAAAGAAGGGGGAAAGCTTTGAAAAATCACCTAAAGAGACTTTCTTCACCTCCATTAATCCAAATAACAAGCCTAATGTTCTTATCCAACAGACTCAAAAAGGGGGAAAACAGATTAGCACTGTGGCGATTTTTAGAATTTCAAAACCTTTGCTATCAACCTTCCCCTGGTTGAGGCATTAACCCAAATGTCACGATATGCAAATTTTTGAAAAGGGTTGCTATCAAACAAAAAGGAAATTGAAATTTTTCCCTCCCTGTAACTTTAGGAGGGGAATGTCTGCGGTAATTCAAAACCCAAAATCCCAAAGAAGTTAAAAAGACCTGGGAGCTTTACCATCCCTTGCTGATAGGGAATTTATCTGAGGAACAGGCATTGACTGATTAGGAGTCACATTAATTTGATGCCATACAAATGTTCCAGAAATTGGGTATTAGAGAGCCAAACCGACCAAAATGAGTCTTCAATTAGCCGATTGATCAGTCAAATTCCCGAGAGGAGTAGTTGAAGTGTATTTTGAAGGTGCGGGGACTTATCTTCCCAGGGGGATTTTGTCATCCTTGACATGGAAGCAGATGTTGGGGGGGGGGTCCCTCTTTTATTAGGGAGGCCATTTTTTTACTATTTTCAAAGCCATAATTGTGTTGGGGATGGAAGTTAGTTTTTGAGAGGGGAAATGAAGAGGTATAGGAAAATGCCTGTCGTCCTTAAAACAAAGCCTACCGTGAAACAGCTATGCCAATCACACCTCGACTTCGCTTTTCGGATTCTTGCAAGACCTGTTGATTGGTGATGATTGGAATTGTGTTTAATGAATGGGGGAAAAAGAGAAACCCTTTAAAAATGGTGAATTAGAGAAGTTGTCATCGGCTTAAAAAAAACCTGATTGAGAGAAGAAAGAAGCTTTGAAGGTATGAATAGATCCACCATTCAAAAGATCGAAACATTCAATTGAGGAAAAAACCACTTGAGCTAGAATTGAAACAACTGCCAATCCTTCAATATGCTTTTTTTGGAGAAGATTCTAAACTTCCAATCTAATTGCGTCAAATCTGGATCGAGATCAGCAGGAAAGGTTATTGCATTGTCCTGGGGCAACACAAGAAAGAAATTGCATGGAAAATTCAGATAAAAGGGGATTTGGCCATCATTTGGTACACACAAAATTTTGATGGAAGATTGTGACAAGCTAGTGGTACAATGACCCGCCAACTTAATCCAAATATAAATAGTGTAAAAAAAGAAGTCATCAAATTGCTTGATACAAGAATGATTCTACCCGATTTCTTATAGCTTATAGGAAGGGCCCCCTTCAAAGTTCCGAAGAAAGGCAATTTGACAATGTACCGAATTTAAAAAAATTTGAACTCATCCCGATGAGAACTGTCACTGGGGTGGAGATTTGTATAATTTTAAACAACTAAATGGGCAAAAACTTGAAAGGAAACATTTTCCTCTTCCCTTTGTGGACCAAATGCTTGAAAGGTTGTTTGTTCATGCAATTTTCGTTTCCTCGATAGGATGTCTGGATATTTTAGATTCCCATTGCACAAAAACCAGGAAAAGACGACATTCCCCATGCCCTTTTGGGACCTTCCCCTTATCGATGGGATGCCTTTTCGGATTTTTTCAACGCTCCAGCCACCTTTCAGCATGCATATGGCTATTTTTGGGATATGGAAAGGGGAAAGATAGAAGTATACATAAAATTGGGGTTTTTCTATTTTCGGGAATTCTTTTGTTAATGTCCCACCCATTTGAATTTGTGTTGCAACATTGGAAGGGCACTAACTTGGTCCTAAATTGGGAGAAAGTGTCATTTTATGGCAAAAAAGGTTTTTTTTTTAGGCCATAAAATCTCCAAGAAAGGCATAGAAGTGGATGAGGTAAAGATCAAGCAATTTCTTAAATTGCCCCCACCTCTTCGTTAAGGAAATACGAAGTTTTCTTGGGCATTTTTTACAGGGTTCTATCCGGGCGATTCATTAAAGATTTTTCAAAAATTGCTAGGCCCAATGAAAAAACTCTTGGAAAGATTTCCTCCTTTGACTTCAACCCGGAATCCCTTGATACTTTGTGCCCTCAACAAAAACCCCTTTTCCCCCTGCACCTATCCCTGGTCACAATCAAAAAATGGGCGTTCCCTTTTGGATTAGTGTGATGTAGTAACTCGGTGTGGGAGCTGTTTTTAGGTAGCAAAAGGGGCAAATACTTTCAACCCCCTTAAATTATGCAGCAAAAAACTCAATACTGCACAAAAAAAAATATACAGCCACTAAGAAGGAGTTTTCTTGCCGTTGTCTTTTTCCTTTGACAAGTTCGACCTTATTTTCATCTTATCTTAAGGTCATCGTTTTTCACGATCATTCCACCTTGAAAGGGCTTTCTGTCAAAACAGGATGCAAAGCCACGCCCTCATTCGGTGGATTTTACTTCTTCAAAATTTTGATCTTGAGATAAGAGATAAAAAGGGTACCGAAAATCTAGCTGCCGACCACCTATCACGTTTGGAGAATCCCTTGTTTAGAAAGACCCGAACGAAGTTGAGATCAACGATGAGTTCCCTGAAGAACGATTGTATGCCATCAAAGACCGTTGAAGATGATATCATCCATGGTTTGTTTAATATTGCCAATTACCTAGTGGCAAAGGCCCTTCCTAAGGATATGAACAAGCAGCAGAAGAAGAAATTTTTCACCGAATTGAAGCACTACTACTGGGAGGATCCACATTTATTCAGAATTTTTGCTGATCAGATGATTCGAAGGTGTGTTTCCATGAAGAAGGATGGAAAATCTTATTCCACTGTCACAGTGGGCCAATGGGAGGACATTATAGTGCAATAGGATGGCGTACAAAAGTATTGGAAGCAGGATTTTACTGGCCGTCATTTTTTAGGGATGCTCAGAGATATATAACTCGGTGTGACCGATGCCAAAGGGATGGTAACATATCAAAAAGGAATGAAATGCCACAACACTACATGTTAGAGTGTGAAGTATTCGATGTGTGGGGCATTGACTTTATGGGGCCCTTTCCTCCTTCCTTCGGAAATAAATACATATTGGTAGCTGTGGATTACGTCTCTAAATGGGTAGAAGCACAAGCCTTGTCGACTAATGACTCCCGGGTGGTTGTTAAATTCTTGAAGAAGCTCTTCTGTAGATTTGGGGTCCCACGGGCACTCATAAGTGACAGAGGTACACACTTCTGTAATTCGCAAGTTGAAAAGATTCTTAAGCGATACGGGGTGACTCACCGTCTTGCTACGCTGTATCACCCCCAAACTAGTGGGCAAGTGGAGGTTTCAAACAGGGACCTAAAGCGTATCTTAATGAAGTTTGTATCTCACCATAGACGAGACTAAGCCGAGAAATTAGATGATGCTTTGTAGGTATATCGGACAGCTTGCAAAACCCCCTTGATACTACTCCATATCGATTGGTCTACGGGAAACCTTGCCATTTACCAGTTGAGATTTAGCACAAGGCATTTTGGGCAATCAAATCTGCCAATTTAGATCTCAGTCGGTCTGGAGCACATCGAAGGATGCAACTTAATGAGCTAGATGAATGGTGGCTCATGGCATATGACAATTCATATATATACAAAGAAAAAGCCAAGAAGTTTCATGATGCTCGGCTACCACGGAATGGACAGTTTAATGGAGGGGACTTTGTATTACTTTTCAACTCTAGGTTGAAATTGTTCCCTGGAAGCTTAAATCAAGATGGTCCGGTCCATTCCGGGTAAAAAAGGTTTTTCCCTACGGCACAGTTGAGTTGGAACACCCGGAGAGAGGCATTTTCAAGGTGAATGGTCAAAGGCTTTTAAGCATTACTTAGGGACCAAACAGTTTTGGAAGAAAAGGAGGAGCTGAACCTCATTCTCATCTCCATTTGAGCTTTACTGGTTCATTACATCGAGCTAACGACGTTAAACAACAGTATTTCTTGGGAGGCAACCCATGTTGCTTAGGTAAGTTTTTTTTTTCTTTATTATCATCTATTGTTTTAGAGTAACTTTTGCAGGACAGCAAGCTACAGAGGGGCTAACCAAGTTTAGATTCTATGAAAGTCACCTTAATAGAGCTTCTTTTAAGCTCTAAGTGTAGGGAAATTCAGGATGGGAGACCTTTTCAAGGGAATGCAAGATGAAGTGATGATAGGTATGTACTTTGATCTGCACAACCGGGTACACTAGTGGTGTATCCGGTTTCTCACACATGCCAGAGGGTGTCTAAATTGACTTTGCAATACAAAAGGGGAATACGTCATGATGTGCCCTCTCGTGCACTTCAAAATATGCTCATTTATGTACATATCAGAGATACACGAATGAGGTACACGCTCGTGTACCTGGTCGTGTATTTGACCCACAGAACACCCCCTCTATATACATGAACAAGGTACACGCTCGTGTACCTAGTCGTATATTTGACTCACAGAATGCTCTCCCATGATATACGAACAAGGTACACGCTCGTGTACCTAGTCGTGTATCTAACCCACAAAATGCTCTCCCACGATACACAAACAAGGTATATGCTCGTATACCTGATCGTGTATTTGACTTACAGAAATGCTCTCCCATGATACACGAACAAGGTATATGCTCATGTACCTGGTCATGTATCTAACCCACAGAATTCTCTCCTGCGATACACAAACAAGGTACACGCTCGTGTATCTAACCCACAAAAAGGAATCCAAAGTACACGACTAAAGTACACGACCGTGTACTTGCTCGTGTATCTAATTTTTCTGTTCATACTATAAAAGGCCTCCTCACTTCACTCTACCATTTACACGACCCATTCCCCATTCGTGTATTTGACCCACTCACTCCCACTCTACTCCTCCTTACCGTGGTTTGTTTTTCTACACCATAAATTTCTCCCATTTCAAGGATTCAAGTTAAGTAAGTTTTTCTTCTTCTTCTTCAATACTTATTGCAATACGGTTGTGCTCAGTTTTCTTTTATGATTACCATACATGCTTTCATCTATGATGATGGTATGATGAGTGATTTCGCATTTTGGAAGTCAATTGTTGATAGATCTGTAGACATTTTGAACTCACGTGAATGCATGTATGATTGATGTCATGAGTGGCTACCAAACAAGTGAATCGATAGTTAAGGTTTGAACATGAATATTTGGGAACTTTGATTTTGTGGGTTTCTTGAATAATGTTGTTGTGTTTCTTTCCCAATCTTCTTCTTCGAAACCAAGTTATGAGGCCATTTTTTTTATGATCACTAAACTATCGCACCTAGCTTCTTAGAATCAAGATTCGAACTTTATCGTTTAAGGATGCTTTGGGTGTGTTGTATTTTCATTTCTTGCCTTCAGGAAGGTAGATTGATAATATACTAAAGGCACAAGACCTGATTTTGAGCATTCCTATGGTAATTTGTGCATGTATGAGATGGGTAAATACACAATCGTGTACTTTGGTTGTGTATCTCAACTGTGCTATCTTCCTCCTTATTTCGGAAACCCAAAGCAAGTCCTATCATTTTCTTTGTGTAATTGACAACCCTAACTTATTTTGAGATCATTGTATTCTTGAATGATAAAGACATTGGGGACAATGTCTCAATCTAAGTGTGGGGAAGGGGATATGATGGACGATCTGACCGTTCTAACAAGTTTAACCCTCTACTTGATCCTATCTTACGATCAGTTCTCAGGCAAGTGTACCTATCGATGAGCAGTATAGCATAGGAGTACAGGTATCAATCCCACAAAGACTTATAAGTACTAGTACTAACAATTCTCCTACTATCTAACCTCTCACTATTGATGATCTCACTTATCCTAATTATTGCTTAAACCTGAAAGAAACAAATAAAATGAACAAAGTAAATGTATTCAAACACTCCCTTAATTAATTCAATGATTTAAACATACCCTGCCCAAGATCCGCCCCTAATTCTCATGCAGCTTTTATTCAATTTCGAACTATCCAATGATTAATACCCACTCTCTGATCTGCAGAGTTTCTTACACTAGATTAGTGTCTTTCTCAAGATCAATAATCTCTAATCCTAATTAAGCCAATTAAGATCTCTCTTCAATTAACATAATTAAGATTGCAATAAAATCCTAGGACTCTTAATTGAACCAGACCACAATGACCTTGTTCAATACAGAAAACCTCCTATAACCTATCTCTAGGATTACAAGAGGTCTTTTTATCCATGCTAGATCCACTCTATTAAACGATTTCTCAATCTTAATAACAGAGATATAATTCCATCCTAATACTACGCACATATCAAGATGAACAAACTATAATTGCAATATGAATAAACTCAACGAGTAGAATTAATTATTGAACATCAACAATTTTGCCACATGACAATCAGGGGTTTCTCAAGGGAACAGGTATGAAACAATTAGCCACTCATGAATGTAATAAGAAGAGCAAACATAAAATAATTGAGTCTATAAAGAAAATTCAAACACGAAATATCTTGGCTTCAAATCCGAAAGCTATTCTGGCAACAGCTTCTGGTAGCAGCTTCTCTTCTCTAGGGTTTCTATTATGCCGCCTCTTTCTCTAGGGTTTCTCTTGTGCTGCGCTCCCCCCTTCTCACCTTAGGGTTGTTCTATTTATACTTCTTAAGGCATGGTCGAGCATCTTCAGTTGGAAAGATACAATTATATCTTTCCTTTTCCAAGTGAATCTCGTCAAGTGAATAATAGTCGCCTGGCACGCCTAACAGCACGGCCAGATTTCAAACAGTGTCTCCCTCTGGTCGAAAATATGTAACTCCTCAATCTTGCTCAGTGTTTGGCACGACTAGGAGCACAACTAGGAACACAGCTAGCAACACTGCTAGCAACACAGCTAGAAGCACGGCTAGATTATATACCGTGCCAAGTTCTGGAGCTTTACATGTCTTCGCAGCTTCTAGCACGGCTTCAAGCACACCCCTATCACAAGTCGTGCTTCCTTTCCAAGTGATGTTTTCATCCTCAAGCATGCCCACGGTTCATGACACGGCCGTGGCTTTCCTTATGTTGTCCCTGAGTAACTTTACTTGATCTTTTAAGCTTCAATTATGCTCCTTTTGTGATCTTTCTCCTTCTTTTTGGTATTATACCCTGAAACATATATATTTATCTGTTAAGCACCAAATCTGCATTGATTTTATTCAAAAGACTATACAAATTCATCTTTAATGCCCATGATTTATAAGGGTTAATTTACTCTTATCAAATTTCCCCACACTTAAGGTTTTGCTTGTCCTCAAGCAAACACGGATTAAGAAAACCCAAAGGACCAGTTCTCATAAGTTCCTGCAATCAAGAAGATATTTCAACATCATCGATTTCCTGTTACACCTCAATCATTGATAATCTTTACTCAATCTTACCATTAGTTGTATACAAAATACAAATACTAAAATTCCCAAAGCTAATCCAAGTGAATCAAACTTTTACCCTTATCATTTAAACTAAAATTCCCAAAGTCAGAATTACCACAAGATCGATACTAGTAAAATAAAGTATATCATCCTTTTAACCACTGTTGTAAGCAACACAACAGGGACTATAGGCATGTTGTATCCACTTGTCTCTTAGCTTTTCCTTTTCTGTTTCATCCAATTCTTAAGTTGATCTTAAGAGTTTACCATTTGAAGCACTTAACTAAGTTAACCGACCCATGTAACAAACTTTCGATCGATAATCCTGAGTTCATCACTTGAGTTAACAGACGTTATTCCCTCAGCGTAGAAGGCGTCCCTCGGATTTACTTGTTCGAGTCTAATTAACTCATTTACTTAATTAATTAATTAAGACGGTTTCCTTGGTCAGTAAGTCCCAGACCAGGCGATCTTAGGCTACTAGGTTTTAAAAATACCCCTTCGAACCTCTACCATCTCAATCAATCAACTATCATTTATATAAGCTCTTTTAAATTCATTTCTCAGCTTTTTTTTTTTTTTTTTCAGAAACTTCTTCAAAAAGGAATCACCAAGTTACAAGTATCATTTACTCCTTCGCTCCAAGTTATATAGATTACCTACTGAGCAAAAAGAAGAGCATACTAAACTCACGAGTGACCTTAATCCAATCTCACTTCCCGAAAGTAAAGGTTAAATGATAAGTAAGTTTACTTCGCTTGGATTTCATCTTGTAATTTTAGTAATGTATCTCTAATACATAATAAGAGAATAAAAATGGTTAAAGATTTTCAACGGGGGTATAAACAAATCTCAGCAGTTCTTGATTGTCAAAAGTCATCATTGCTTATACCTTAATTAAGAGGAAATTACATTTTTGATTGCATAACCCTTGTATCCTAGTTTCGTTTTCCTAACTCGCTTCCCCACACTTGTAATAGACATTGTCCCCAATGTCCTCGTGAAATGCAGAAAGGGAAACAAAGGATAAAAGCAAAAGGAAAACAAAAGGAAAACGAAAACTTCCCTGAAGTCTTTTACAACGCGAATCTGTAACAGAAAGTCAAGCGACGCACAAGTAGAGTCATGAGAACCTCTGCTAAACATAACGGGTCAGTGTACTTTGAATGCCTGTATCTCACAACAACAACAACAACAAAAAAAGAAAACAAAAAAAAAAGAAACTCATAATCGACTGATCATAAAGCTAACTATCATCAGCATTTTCTATTTCAAACATTAGTGGTTGGTCAGTCTTCCAGAATAAGACAAATCAGGACAGTAAAAAAAAAAAAAAAAAGTAATACGGCTATGCTGTACAATGGTCTAAATCTCCCGGGTTCAACTTCCTTCGATCCACTCGCGAGATCAGCTGCTAAAGTCATCATCCGATGGCAATGGTACAGTGCCCAAGTGGTGAGGAGAATCAGATCCAATCACCTCAGTATTCTGTTGATTGCTCGCTTCGGCAGTCGCAACTGCGGGACTTTCATGTCGTGCCATGAAAGTTATACCCGAAGATTCTCCAACATGAAAAACGGTATCATATGTACCACTTGAGTGACAATCTCCTCCAGAAACCACCTGAGTAGCTTGAGATGCTACATCCTCATCGCTAGAGCCACCACATGGAGGAAGATCTACCCCTAATTTCTCATCAATGTGGGATAAACAAGTGACTAAATAACTCTTCAAGCCCTTCACCCGCTTCGACTGCCTGACTTGTTCTCTTTTAATTTCTTCCAAATCTGCCGTCAATCTCTTTACCGAATCTGCTAGCTCTTGATTTGGTCCAGCCTGCTCTCGAGCTTGCTCTCGAGCTTGCTCTTGAGCTCGCTCTTGCTCCTCACCCTGCTCGGGTTCTATCTCCGGCTGTTGTTGTTCGGCAGACACATCCCGTATGCGACACCTCCACCGCCGCAAAACACTCATCGGGGAGAGAGGTGCTCCTTCCACAACTGTCCCTGGGAACCCGGGTTGGAAAAACACCATAATTTTTCAGAATGTGAGTAATCCAAGAGCCAACAAAAACCTTGTGGTGTCCCAGATCGCATTGTTTTTTCAAACACCAAACAGCTGCTAATCCGACATTAACCCGAGTACCCGTAATCATACTCCACAGTTGGTAAAGGTCCGAAGCATTCACAACCCCTTGAGAATCACCTCTACCAGTGGTTGAATGGGCCAGAATGTAATGGAGTATACGTACGGCAGAATCCCTTAAATGGCTCCCCTTAGATTTGGAAGGGTCTTATCCACCACTTCCCATTGTTGGAGATCGCAATCACACAAATTTTAAAAATCCCTTTCTACGACTCTCTGTTACGATCAAGTAGGCAAGTGCACCTATCGATTGTAATAGTATAGAGTTGAGTTCGGGTATCGTCTCCTCAAGGATCGGCAAGTACTAATACTAACTCTAAACCAACTATCTAACCGCACAAATTCGAGAGGTTTCAGATTAAATTAAGAATACTTAACAAAACCTATAGCAATTAAAAATAACACTATAACTTAATTATTAATTTGATAACTAAGAACATACCCTACCCTTTACTACTCCTCTAATTGTCATGTAACTTTACCCTTTCAATAAATTAGTTAACAAGCAATGGTTATCTCTAAACCGCAGAGTATCTAACACTAAGCTAATGTTCTTCCCAGAATCATTAACTCCTAACCCTAATCGCTTTGATAAAGATCCCTCTTCTATCAAAAACCGATTAGAATTGCATTAACACTCTTGAACCCTCAATTAGATCAAATTATCTAATTTAACCTAATAAGGAAAATTCACGTTCTCTATCCCTAGATTACATACGAATTCCTTTATTCATGTAAGATCTATTCAAACAAGAGATTTTCCAATCATCTTCTGAGAAATCAATGCAAACTCAATGTTGGCCATACATCAAATTAGCAACACTACATGAACAACATGAATAAATTCAGAAAATTCCAATATTCATTAACTATGCAATCAATCCCATATTACATGACAATTAGAATTCATAAGGTTCAGGTATGAAACAACTAGCCACTAAGGATTTTCAAGATACAACTCAATGAATAGAATGAAAAAGAAAGAGAAAACCCCTGTGCATGAGCCCTTCAGTGTCGTCTTCTTCCTTTCTCATCCCTTCATCTTCTCTTTTCCGTCCCTTCGGCCTCTCGGCCTCCTCTCTGGTGCCTTCTTTCGTCCTCTTTCCTCTCTTTTTTTTCTCTCTCTCTTCAAAGATGACTATTTATACCTAGGGTAGCTTTCTCTCTAGCGTGTAGGAGATATCCTTCAAATATGGACGAAAGATTTAAAATCGATTTGAAGATATCTTTCCTTCGATAGACACACGGTCATACTACACGAGCGTGTAGATAAACCGTGTATCTCTCTAAATCAATGAACTCTGGGCGTGTATATCCCACACGGCCGTTTGTAATAGCCGTGTATTCCTCTGTCTTCTTTGTTCTTTGTACACGGTTGATTACACGGGTATGTAACTCAACCGTGTGTCCTCCTCAATGTGTTCCTATGCACGGTTGGGTTACACGAGTGTGTATTCCAACTATGTACTGGTCTGTCCTGAAAACTCTTCTTCCACGCAGATACACGGTATGATACACGGGCGTGTATCCAAACCGTGTAGTCTCCTGATTCCTTCACACGGTCGTTTATAAAACCGTGTGACTTCCTTTAACTTCAAAGCATTCCCTTTTTACTTGCTTTTATCTCCAATTCGTCTTGAATTTAAATACTTTTCATCAAATCCTCCTTTTCCACAGCTGAACATGACATATAAATCAATTAAGCATCATAATCTTATATTTTCACGCCTAATTATCTAAAAAATTGACTTAATCATCTCCAATTATAAGAGTTAAAATAGATTTATCACCCATACTATTCCACACTCCATACTGCAGTAGGCCCCTATGAAAGGCATCTAGAAGCTGTGCGAATTCATTGGAGTCGATAAACTCATCTTCGTAAATACCCAAGCACTTGATGAAGTCTCTCATTTCAACATGGTGGTAACTCCCTTGGCAGTAGAAGGAGACCACGTTATCAAGTTGGGTATGCCGGCCAAAACAAAGCTTGAATGTGGCGAAGAAAATCATAGCTTAGCGAAGAATACACGTCCTCCTCAATGCTCAAAAGTGCTCTCCAAGCGGGATCGTTCAAGAAATGATCAAATCGTTCCACCAACCCATACCTAGCTAACACATCCCAATCAACTACTACATTAGGCATAAATACCTTCTTTTCTCGCACTATATCATACTTACCTTCGTCCTCTCCTCCGCAAGTGAGGAGGGTAGCGTCGCGTGGTCCTAGAGGAACCACCAGCTGAACGAGGTTGAGCATTTTTACGCGCTACGGTCTTAGTCCTTGGCATCTTGACTATACCACGCTTGAGAAATCTCTAAAGAGTGATGAATGATGTTCTTCAACAGAGAGGGAGGAAAAAGAATGAAGATGCAAGAGAGGTAATGTGGGAATGAGGAGAGAAATGAAAGGCAAGGTGTTTTATGTCTGGAAACGTGCGAACCCTAAAAGGCTATGGACGACACGGGATCAAAACTTAGCGTGTTAGAAGACGTGCCATGCACTGCTCTATATAAAAGAACATGAAAAAGTCTTACTTTCTGGCACGACTTGTGACTTGGACGTGCCTGTAACCGTGTCATCCCCTAGACTGAAACACCTTTCACAAATGCCCGTACCCTTTGGTGTGGCTTAGACCATGTCGTACCTTCTTTGTCAAAATCTTACCTGCAAAACTACCACTCACAAATGTAATGATG
Organism: Laguncularia racemosa; assembly: GCA_037954665.1. Taxonomy (NCBI): domain Eukaryota; kingdom Viridiplantae; phylum Streptophyta; class Magnoliopsida; order Myrtales; family Combretaceae; genus Laguncularia; species Laguncularia racemosa. Next base: position 33,788 of record JBBMOL010001223.1, read on the forward strand.
ATGACAGTAAAAAGAAAAGAAAAACTAACCTAGTAGATGCATGGGTTGCCTCCCAGCCAACGCTTTTGTTTAACGTCGTTGGCTCGACCTAATGAATAGAAAATGGTCAGTTATGGATTCGAATAAGGGACAACTCCGCTCTTTCTTCAAAGACCCTCTTGTCTCCTAAGTAATGTTTAAGTCTCTGTCCATTGACCTTGAAAATACCCTTTTTAGGGTGTTCTAACTCCACCGTGCCATAAGGGGAAATGTTCTTTACCCGAAAAGGACCTGACCATTTGGATTTGAGTTTCCCCAGAAAAAGTTTTAGTCTGGAGTTGAATAGCAATACCATATCTCCTTCCACAAATTGCTTGTGCTAGCGCAACCTTGCGTCATGATATGCTTTGGCTCTCTCCTTATAAAAACTAGCATTGTCATATGCCGTAAGTCTTAACTCATCAAGCTCATTAATCTGCCTCTTCCTGTGAGTTCCTGACTTGTTGAGATCGAGGTTGAAAGTCTTGATTGCCCAGAATGCCCGATGCTAAATCTCAACTGGTAAGTGACACGCTTTCCCATATACTAACCGGAAAGGAGTTGTATCAAGTGGTGTTTTGTAGGCCGTCTTATAAGCCCATAACGCATCATCTAACCTGTCTGCCTAATCTCGCCCATGCTGGAGAGTTGATCTCATTAAGATGCGCTTTAGCTCTCTATTTGTCAACTCTACTTGCCCACTTGTCTGTGGATGATAAGGCGTGGTGAGACGGTGAGTCACTCCATATCTTTTCAAGACTTTTTCAATCTGAGAGTTGCAAAAATGTGTACCTCGATCACTAATTAATGCTCGAGGCACCCCAAAACGGCAAAAGAGCTTCTTGAGGAACTTGACAACCACCTTAGCATCATTTGTTGGTAGAGCTTGTGCTTCAGCCCACTTAGACACATAATCCACTGCTACCAATATATACTTGTTTCCATACGAAGGGGGAAATGGTCCCATAAAATCAATACCCCATACATCAAACACCTTGCACTCCAAAATATAGTGCTGTGGCATTTCGTCCCTCCTTGAAATGTTGCCATCTCTCTGGCATCAATCGCACTGAGCTACAAAATTTTGGGCATCCTTGAATATTGACGGCCAATAAAAACCAGCTTCAAGTACTTTGTAGCCTGTCCTATTGGCACCATGGTGTCCTCCAGTGGGTCTACTATGGCAATGGTTCAAGATCTCCTGTCCTTCCTCATGTGAGACACAACGCCTAATCATTTGGTCTGAGCAATACCTGAACAAGTAGGGGTCTTCCCAATAGTAATACTTCAGGTCAGTAAAGAACTTCTTTTTCTGTTGCCTGGACATGTCCTGTGGAAGGACCCTAGCCACTAGATAATTGGCCATGTCTGCAAACCATGGGGACTCCGAACCGCTAACTTTGTTTACAGAATACAAATTCTCCTCAGGGAATCTATCGTTAATATCTTCTTTCTTTAGCAGCTCCACACATGGGTTCTCCAATCGAGATAAATGATCCGCTGCGAGGTTTTCTGCTCCTTTCTTGTCTCTAATCTCAAGGTTAAATTCTTGCAATAGGAGTATCCACCTGATGAGGCGGGGTTTTGCATCCGTCTTGGTCATTAAATATCTCAATGCAGATTGGTCAGTATACACTATCACCTTAGAAAGAACAAGATAAGATCGGAATTTGTCAAAAGCAAACACTACTGCCAACAACTCCTTCTCGGTAGTGGTATAATTCTCTTGAGCCCCGGTTAGAGTTTTGCAGGCATAGTATATCGGTTGGAAATACTTATCCTTTCTTTGACCCAGTACAGCTCCTACAGCATAGTCGCTGGCATCGCACATCAGTTCAAAAGGTAGGTTCCAATCTGGAGCCACAATGATAGGAGCTTTGGTCAGTTTCTCCTTCAGCGCCGCAAAGGCTTAGAGACATTCATCATTGAAAACAAAGGCTATGTTCTTCTCCAGCAACCTGGTGAGAGGACGAGCAATCTTGGCAAAATCCTTGATGAACGTGTATAGAATCCAGCATGTCCCAGAAAACTCCGAATAGCTTTAACCGAAGAGGGTGGGGGAAGTTTAGCTATAGTATCAACCTTGGCGTTGTCCACTTCAATCCCCTGCTGAGATATTTTGTGTCCTAAGACAATACCTTCAGTCACCATAAAGTGACACTTCTCCCAATTCAAGACTAAGTTAGTTTCTTCACAACGTATGAGCACCCTTTCCAAATTCCGTAGGCAAGAATCAAATGAGTCCCCAAACACGGAAAAGTCATCCATGAATACTTCCATAATATCCTCAACCAGATCTTAAAAAATCGCTAACATGTACCGCTGAAAGGTAGCCGGTGCATTACATAATCCAAATGGCATCCTCCTGTAAGCAAATGTGCCATAGGGACATGTAAAGGTAGTTTTCTCTTGCTCTTCAGGTGCAATCTGAATCTGGTAATATCCCGACATCCCATCTAGAAAACAGTAAAACATATGTCCAGCGAGCCTCTCCAACATCTGATTGACAAAAGGTAACGGAAAATGGTCCTTACGAGTGGCTTCATTTAATTTGCGATAGTCAATGCATACTCGCCATCCCGTCACCGTCCTCATTGGTATGAGCTCATTATTCTCATTTGGGACCACCGTCATCCCCCCCTTCTTTGGCACCACCTGGACGGGGCTTACCCACGAACTATCAGAAATGGGATAAATTAACCCAGCATCTAACAATTTGATTACCTCCTTCTTAACGACTTCTTTCATGTTTGGATTAAGTCGTCTTTGAGCTTGCACCACTGGTTTGAAATTGTCTTCCATCAGGATTTTGTGTGTGCAGAAAGATGGACTAACTCCTTGAATATCTGCGATCTTCCATGCCAAGGCACGCTTATGCTCCTTCAAGATCTTCAAGAGCTTTTCCTTCTGACCATTGGTTAGCCCAGCTGCAATGATGACCGGCAACTGAGAATCCTTCTCTAAGAAAGCATACTCCAGATAGTCAGGGAGTTGCTTTAGCTCCAAAATTGGAGGATCTTCAGTAGAGGGCTTCAATCTAGTAACATCTCCTGCATCAATGTTTTCCCTTTCCGGTTTTATCCCAAGTTCATCCTTGCCATCAAGATGAGTCAACATTTCTTGTATTGCACAATCTTCTGTCTCTTCAATATTGCATACTCTCAAACTCAACTCTAATGGATCCTTGCATAAGATATCTTCCACAACGGTATTCGTTACATCAATTGCATAACAAGTGTCATCAGAATCTACCAATTTCTTCATCACAGCTGGGATTTGTATCACTAACTCGTCTCCCCCAATGCGCAGCACTAATCGGCCCTCAACCACATCAATGATTGCTCGGGCTGTGGCTAAAAATGGGCGTCTCAAAATCAGAGGAACTTCAGTGTCAACATCCATGTCAGGATTACAAAATCAACCGGGAATATGAAAGTTTCTACTTTTACTAACACATCTTCAATAACCCCTCTAGGAAACTTCACTGATCGGTCTGCCAATTGAAGACTCATTCGTGTCGGCTTTAGTTCCCCTAATCCCAGCTTTTGAAAAAGGGAATATGGTATCAGGTTTATACTAGCTCCCAAATCTGCTAATGCTTTTTCTACGGGTAAATTACCAATGAAACATGGTATGGTGAAACTCCCTGGATCTTTCAATTTCTTTGGAAGTTTGTTTAGTAAAATCGCAGAACAATTTGCACCAATTGTTGCAGTGGAGATCTCTTCCATCGTCTTCTTATTGGATAGTAAATCTTTCAAGAACTTGGCATACCGGGGCATCTGAGAAAGGGCTTCCACAAGTGGTAAGTTGATATGTAACTGTTTGAACAAATCCAAAAACTTACCGAAATGTTCCCGATCTTTGTCGTTCCGCAGCCTAGCAAGATATGGCAATGGGGGTTTATAGGGCTAAACGATAGGTGTCTTCTCAACTTCCAAGTCTTTTGTTCTTTCCTCTATAACTCTACCGTTTTCCGCTTTATCAGTAGTTTCGCCTTTATCAACAGTCTCCTTCCCCTTCCTACTAACAAAGGTTTCCCCACACTTGTCTGATTTTACTTCCTTTCCACTCCTAAGAGTTACTGCCTTCACGTGTTCCCTTGGGTTGGTCTCTGTATTTCCAGGAAGAGACCCTTGTGGTCGCTCAACAAGCGCTTTAGAGATCTGCCCCATCTGGTTTTCCAAGTTGTGGATTGAGGCTTCATGATTCCTTAGAGCGGCCTCAGTGGATTGCTGGCATTGCTCCAACGCTTGAATGAACTTCGCAATCATATCCTCAAGGTTAGATTTCTTTTCTTGGAAAGGAGGTGGAGCTGGTCTTTAGAATCCTAGAGCAGGTGCATTACCCCTTTGAGATTGCTGATTACTCCAGGAGAAATTGGGATGATTACGCCATCCTGGATTATATGTGTTGCTATAGGGATTGTTCTGTGATCTAGTGGGATTTCCTACATACTCAACACACTCTGTCACTTCAAACATCACATTGTTAGAATGAGGTTCAATTGAGAAGTATTGGGATGATTGAGATACAGCTATCCCTTCAACTTTTGAAGCGAGCGCATCTACTTTTGCTGTAATTGATGTCATCAAATCGACCTCATAGATGCCCGCTGCCCTGTGCTTTTGTCTACCATGGCTCCATTGGTGATTATTTTTGGCCATGTTCTCGAACAAACTCAACAACTCCTCCGGCGTTTTCACATTTAAAGTACCCCCAGCCGCAGCATCAATTGTCTGCCAAGTTGCATAGTCAAGCCCATTATAGAAGGTGGAAACTTGTAGCCAATTAGGCATTTGGTGATGTGGACACCGCCTCAGAAGATCCTTGAATCTGATCCATGCTTCATGTAGGGGTTCGTGATCTAGTTGGGTGAATGATGTGATATCATTTCTCAACTTGGCAGTTTTCAATGGTGGGAAATAATAGTCCAGGAAAGTCTCCGCCATCTGGGTCCAAGTGGTTATGGAATCCCGATTTAGTGAACTAAACCACTGCCTTGCTTTCCCCCGGAGAGTAAAAGGGAAAAGTCGCAATTTTAGTGCTTCCTCAGATACTCCGTTTTGCTTGACAGTTGCACAAATATCCAAGAACATCTGAATGTGCGCATGAGGATCCTCGTTAGACAAACCGTCAAACTGGCATTGGTTGTGAATCATATGCATTGTAGAAGCCTTGATTTCGAAGTTGTTGGCCTCTATTGCTGGTTGCACAATACACGACCCAGTGCTGCTCAGAATAGGACGAGCGTATTCAACCATCGTTCTCCGTTCATCTGCCATTGGCCCAGTTTCTCTCAATCGCCTTCTAAAGGTTTGGTCAATTTCAGGATCAAAGTCAAGAAGCTTAGATGAAGAGCTCCTTGTCATAAACTGCGACAGACAAACTATGAACTTAGTTTCCTCAACAAATTTGAATGGAAGCACGAATAAATTAATGTAAATAACTACAACAAAATAAATAATAAAAAAAAATTATAGTTAAAGTAGTAGGTGTCAAGTTTTCCTAATATTACAAGTCCCCAGCAACGGCGCCAAAAACTTGATGGACGATCTGACCATTCTAACAAGTTTAACCCTCTACTCAATCCTAGCTTACGATCAGTTCTCAGGCAAGTGTACCTATCGACGAACAGTATAGCATAGGAGTACAGGTATCGATCCCACGAAGACTTATAAGTACTAGTACTAACGATTCTCCTACTATCTAACCTCTCACTATTGATGATCTCACTTATCCTAATTATTGCTTAAACCTGAAAGAAACAAATAAAATGAACAAAGTAAATGTATTCAAGCACTCCCTTACTTAATTCAATGATTTAAACATACCCTGCCCAAGATCCACCCCTAATTCTCATGCAGCTTTTATTCAATTCCGAACTATCCAATGATTAATACCCACTTTCTGATCTGCGGAGTTTCTTACACTAAATTAGAGTCTTTCTCAAGATCAATAATCTCTAATCCTAATTAAGCCAATTAAGATCTCTCTTCAATTAACATAATTAAGATTGCAATAAAATCCCAAGACTCTCAATTGAACCAGACCACAATGACCTTGTTCAATATAGAAAACCTCCTATAACCTATCTCTAGGATTACAAGGGGTCATTTTATCCATGCCAGATCCACCCTATTAAACGATTTATCAATCTTAATAACAGAGATATAATTCCATCCTAATACTGCGCACATATCAAGATGAACAAACTATAATTGCAACATGAATAAACTCAAAGAGTAGAATTAATTATTGAACATCAACAATTTTGTCACATGACAATCAGGGGTTTCTCAAGGGAACAGGTATGAAACAATTAGCCACTCATGAATCTAATAAGAAGAGCAAAACATAAAATAATTGAGTCCATAAAGAAAATTCAAACACGGAATATCTTGGCTTCAAATCCGAAAGCTATTCTGGCAACAGCTTCTGGCAGCAGCTTCTCTTCTCTAGGGTTTCTATTGTGCCGCCTCTTTCTCTAGGGTTTCTCTTGTGCTGCGCTCCCCCCTTCTCACCTTAGGGTTGTTCTATTTATACTTCTTAAGGCATGGTCGAGCATCTTCAGCTGGAAAGATACGATTGTATCTTTCCTTTTCCAAGTGAATCTCGTCAAGTGAATAACAGTCACCTGGCACGCCTAATAGCACGATCAGATTTCAAACCGTGTCTCCCTCTGGTCGAAAATATGTAACTCCTCAATCTTGCTCAGTGTTTGGCACGGCTAGGAGCACAGCTAGGAACATGGCTAGCAACACTGCTAGCAACACGGCTAGAAGCACGGCTAGATTATATATCGTGCCAAGTTCTAGAGCTTTACACGTCTTCGCAGCGTCTGGCACGGCTTCAAGCACACCCCTATCACAAGCCGTGCTTCCTTTCCAAGTGACATTTTCATCCTCAGGCGTGCCCATGGTTCATGACACAGCCGTGGCTTTCCTTGTGTTGTCCCTGAGTAACTTTACTTGATCTTTTAAGCTTCAATTATGCTCCTTTTGTGATCTTTCTCCTTCTTTTTGGTATTATACCTTGAAACATTAATATTTATTTGTTAAGCACCGAATCCGCATTGATTTTATTCAAAAGACTATACAAATTCATCATTAATGCCCATGATTTGTAAGGGTTAATTTACTCTTATCAGGATACTAAAGAAATTTGATAAAGGTTGTGCTGAATTGTATAAGTCATTCAAAACTTTCCCCTATTTTTTTTTCTTTTTGCTTGATAATCGAATTTTGAAATCATGATTGCAAATTGCGTAGTATGTTAGCATTTAGTGAATGAATTCCTCTAAAAGAGTGTTGTGCATGTCACCTTTGTCTTCTTTGGAACATTGATACTTAGTCAAAGTTATGGGATAAAATCATTGTGAAACTCAAAGATCTTGAGAGCCATTTAATCTTTCATGAAAGGGTAAATGAAATGATTCTCTTGGTGATCCTTCCTAGAAGATCTCTTTAAAGTAATAATTTAATGAAGGCATGTTATACTTGAAAAATAAAGGATTGGTTAGTATGGGCAGGCTTTGGTCCCTCAGAAGAGCAAAGTTTGACTCCGTTACTAACTAGTCAAAATAATAAGTTAAGGTAATAGAGGTTTGATGGGGTTCCTTTAAAACTTGGTCACCTAAGGTCGTCTGGCTTGGGATCGGCCGACCGAGGAAATTACCGTAAGAAAATGAAATACCATAAAGGCAAAAGTTGAAAGGGTCCTATAACTCGAGTAATTAAGCCCATAGGAACGCCCTCAATTGAGGGGATAACGTTCGCTAACTTGGGTGATGAGCCTAGGATTATCGACTGAAAACTCGTTACATGGGTTGCAAGATCCTAAACAGCTAAACCTAAAAAAAAAAAAAAACAGGATGAAACCAGTGAACTAATACAAAGAATAAAATCTTTGAAGAGATCAACCAAAAAGGAGGAGGAAATCTAGGGGAAACATAGATGCAATGTATTTTCATTATTGATTGCTTTACTAAGAGAGATAATTGAGAAGATTATAGACTCTTTAGTGGTGGTTGAAATTTACCATATTTCCTTTTGCTCTAATTGATCTTGTGTCTAATTTTGATCATGAAAGCCATTGTAAAATGACAAGGGTAAAGATTGGTCTACTCTGATTAATCCTAGAAATTTGACTAAAGTATCTTTGTTACAATACTTTCATGATAAGGTGAGAAGCACACTCATTAGATTGAGCTTTAAAGATTAAAATTCATAAATGCTAATGTTTGAGTATTATTATTTGGTAACGATAATCATGATTAATGAGAAGTTTGATTAATGTTTTTATTTGCTTGAGGACAAGCAAAGATTTAAGTGTGGGGAAGTTTGATAAGTCGCAAAATACCATTATCTAGAGTAATGAAATTGTGCTTTATTGTTGAATTTTTAGATGATTTGTTGAAGAAAAGGATGCTTAATGGAATGAATGTTAATTTCAGGATCTTCTAGAGTATTTTGGAGCTAAGGGAAGGAGTTTTAAAGAGTCGGATCAAGTTTGGAAGGAATTGGATACATTACATGTGAAGAGAAAGAATTCTGGAAAGTACACAAGCGAAATACATGCCCATGTACTTTGCTTGTGTATACTGAAGCGGATGTCTAGAAAGTACACGAGCAAAGTACACGCCCATGTACTTTGCTTGTGTATCTAAGTTTTGCTTCTGTTCAACGATGTTTCAAATACATGACCAATGTACACTCCCATGTACTTGCTCGTGTATATTCACATAAGGACACTTGGAAGCAAGCATGAGATACACGAACGAGATACACTACTCGTGTATCCGCTTATGTATGTATCCAACCCGGGTACATGTATAAATTGACCGTTAGTTGCCCTAGAACAGAGGTTACGAATTTTTATTTTCTCTGACTCTCATAACAGCAAGGGAAAGAAGATTCTATCGATTCCAAGGGAGATTGAAGACCCACGAAGAAGAAGATTCTATCTTTAAGGGTTTTGACCATGAATTTTATCTATTCTTCTAGTAATTGCATTTCTTTTGTCCAATTTATGGAGGAGTAGACTCTACATCTAGATTTTATTTGAAACTTCTCTGTCATGTGATGAAGATTTGGTTATTAATGCGAAGTTGTTGACTTTCTTATGATTAATTTCATGCCCTTCAATTGTTACTTAGATTCATAGATTCGGAATATGAATTTATGCATGATATCATATTAGTTAATTGAGAAATTTCTCTTATGATTAGATTTAATGCAATTAATGAGATTTGATTGTTCTTCTAGAGATAGGAAACAAGCATCTTCTGTTTACATCGATTATTTTGATGCGAATTCATGTGCTTTATGCAATTCTAGGTTGCTATTAACTAAGGAGAGATCCTATTTGATAAACCTAGGATTAGATAGGTTAATATACTTGAGAAAGTAGTTAACTTGACTAGAGAATTCGACAGTATAAGAAGTCAATCACGCCAATCTTCATAAATCTAATGAATTACATGATAGAAAAGGAGTAGAATAAGATCTAGGTTGCTTTTGTTAATTGATAAATCTTCAGAACCATTGTTGTTAGTGAGTTATTAGTTTTAAGATTAGAGTAATTAAGTTTCAACCAACATATTTAAGCGGCGGTTAGATAATAGGAACAGAGTTAGTACTAGTAGTTGGTGTATCTCTGAGGGACGACCTTGTGCTTACTCGCTATATTACGCTACGATAGGTGCGCTTGCCTATTGCTTCGTAGTAGGATTAAGAACAAGAATTCAATTTATTAAAACTACGATTGGCAACGATTAGTTTTACATGTGCTTAATCTTGGTTTTTAGGCACATCATATTTGGTATCAAAGCTTGAGGTTGTGAGAAGGGAATGGTTGCAAATTAAATTTAGAATTTAGGGTTGGTTGTTGTAACATTTTGAACCAAACAAGTTGTTGGCGTAAATTTGTATCTTGTTGTTGTAATTGTTGAATTTTGTTGTTTTGTTGATTAGTGGATGATTTGGAGAATTGGACACTCTTGAAATCCTTACTTGTGGTTGTAAGTGTATAGTGCATGAATTGCAAACCATGAAAGGGAAGAGTAGTGTTCAATTATTGAAGTGGATTGGTATTGTGTGCATTTTCGGAAATTGGAGAAGTAGCATTTGTGATTTCAGATTTAAATTCTAGATTTGAAGTTGTGTAAAGAATAGGAAAACATTTGAAATTCAAACATCCATTAACTTGAAGTAATTATTGAGTAGCATTAAGGATTGTTGTTTGAATTTGAATTGTTTTACCTTTTATGGAGAAGGTTGCATTTAGTGGAATTATTTGAACTATTGTTGTTGCCTTTGTTGTGAGGTTTTTAGTGTAAGGGGATTCATGAAGAAGTGTTGTGTGTGTTAAGGCAAGAAAGTGATACATTCGAAGTATTTTTATTGATGCTTAAAGGAGTGCACCATGTGGATGTCTAGTGTGAGTGGCGATGCAACATGTTGTGTGTGTGTAATGTGAATGGCGATGTGATTTTTTGTGTGTATGTAAGTGTGAGTGACAGTGTGAATTGTTTTATGTGTGAAGTGGTGTTAAGTGATCTTGAAGTGGACATGACGAGTAAGAGTGTCGATCCTTTCTGATCAATTGAAGGAGTGTGAATTGTGTAGTTTATTTTCATAAGTGAGGAGTAGCAAATTGTAATTTTCATATTTGAAATCTGAATTGAAAGTGTACATTAAAAAGTCGATTTGAAATTCTAAAACACACATTAAGTCATAGTTAATTGTGTGTCATTTGAATTTGAAAATGCCTCTTACCATTTGTAAACTCGTGCACTTATTGAACTCCTTCTGAATTTGAAAATTGAGCTGCCTTTTTTATCATTAAAGTTAGGGTTTGAATTTTGTGTGGAAGTGGGTGATAGAGCCATTTTATACTCAATCCTTATAGTATAAATTGTGTTAAATTATTATTGATTTTATAGAAATCATAAGGAAATGGTACTTAATTCTAATCATGGTGATAAATCAGGTAAAATGGAGTCAAGGATGTTAATTCAAGTAAATTAGAGAAGTCATCTACAACATGGATCAAGACAAGGAATTACACCTCCAGAATGAAACACGGTTGGAGATTTGGCCATGTTTTACACCGTGCTACACATTGCATGAGGAGAAGGCGTGACACGGTCTAGGGCACGGCCGTGATGGAAGCCGTGGACCAAACCCTGCTTGAAGCCGTGGTGGAAGCTAGACGTGCCAAGAAGCAGAACTTGTGGAACTTTGACAGAGGAAGGCACGACTTGAAGTCTAACCGTGGTGTAGACCGTGGCACACTCTGGACAAGGATGAAGACTTGTTGAACATAGGCAGAGGATGGCACGGTTTTAAATATGGTCGTGTGTTGGACCGTGGTACACACTGG